>QANZ01004187.1:111743-133214 GCA_003254925.1 Chamaecrista fasciculata
TATATATATATATATATTTTAAGATCTACATAATAAATCTCTTAAATTTATATCTAAAGTCTAACATCTCTTTTTTTAATTAATTTTTTAAGTTTTCTTTATTTTTTTAATTTTTCTAAAGATTTGATTTACGATAGATATTTTTTTGATGTAAAAGATCTAGATTTTACCATTTATTTTAAGGGTGTTGTCTTAAATTTTCTAAAATTTATCTTTTTGACAATAATACTAATAATAATAATTAAGCTCCACGAAAACCCATATTATTATTTTTGTTCTAGTTATTAATCCAGTTTCACATTCATCTATAAGAAACCCGTTATTAATATTTTGTAAATAACAAATGAAAAAGAAACATCTCAAATATCAAGTTGTTCCATGCAATGTTATGAAACGCGAATCGGACCGGACGGTTGAACCGGTCCAACCCAAGAGTGGAGACAGCTCGGTTTGAATTATTGGACCGTTCTGCATATTGAACCGTCCAAAACTACTTCAGACTGGATTGATCGGGTTGAACCGTGACCCGAAGTGGTTTTTAGAAAATCGACTGGGTCATTAATTTTCATGGAAAAATCATTTTTTTTGTTGGTTTTAGTAAGTCAAATACAAAAAAGTAATATAAAACTCAATAGAAAATATTGTAAACTTATTAAAACAAATAAAAGAACTCATTTTTTTTTTCATTTTTACAAACCTAATAATTATTCATGTTGTGACTTTTATATATTTTATTTATGTAGACAATGAAATTATGGATTCACAAGTATATTTTATTATTATATGAAGTTTATAGTTATATTTTATCAATTATGAAATATTTATATTTAAAATAATTAACATTTATTTTATTTATATATTTATGACATCATTCGGTTTGATCGCCGGTCCAACCAATTGAACAAATCAACTCATAACCCAAAAGTCTGTCCAAACCACTTTCCAATTCAATTTTAATAACATTGCTTCCATGTTTTTCTGACCGGGCATTCCTATATTTAATGGTGCACAAATATGAGCAGGCAAAGTCATAGGATACTACTTTGTATAATAACGTATAGTATTCACATGCAATCAATAAGATTAAATAAAATTGAATTTATCAAAGAAAAATATCACGTGACCATATATAAGTTGTGAATCGTGTCTAACTATCATATGTATCATAACTTTATCTAACAGATAAATGTGATATTTGAAATATTAACAAGATTTTCTGTTCGAAAACTTATGTTTTAATCTTTAAATTTATATTAAGTTAACAAGTTTGTTATTAAATAATCGAAATATATAATTTGATATTTAAGGATGATTTAGTTCATAAATTTAAATTAATTTTGAACTTTTTAATTATTAAATTTGTACTTTTATATTTTTTGTCATTGAATTTAGTCTAAAAATCAAATTATTTGGCCTAAAAAAGCAGAAGGAGATATAAAAAAGATTCCCATTCCCGTAGCTCTTGAACCCCATAAAGCTAAACAATAGTAAAAAGAACAAAAAGACGAAAATCATACTTATTCCTCAAGGAATTGACGAAACCTTTTTCAACACAAAAGCACACGTGTCAACTGTATACCTATATATAAAACAGATTTTATACAAACTTAATTATGGTGAATTACATTTGCACTTAGAAGCATGAAAAACCCTAATTATGAAGCTATATAATTTTGGAGGTAGGAGAACAATATGTCCATGCGGAAGCAGAGTACAAACTGGTGTCTTTCCATCCAAGTCTTAACATGCCATCAACTTGGGCCAACGTATATCCATGAGCAGGTGAAAACATGTTCAGAATCAATTGGGCTTGGGCCATAGAATTTGGGCTCATAGGGACTTGCACGAAATTACAATGCCTAGCAAGCTCACTCCTCCAATTTCTATACTTATCTTCTCCACTTCTCGCAGGCCCACCTATAGCTAATATATTATTAATCTCTCTATACAAAAGCCCATGTTCCACTTTATGCCTATTCGGATCCTCACTGCTTATATACGCCCCGAGAGAATCAAACAGAGAGGAGTAATAATGCAACGACCCTACAAACCTGTCCAAAAACGACCCGCCGTTTGACACGTCTTGTTCAACCAAAGTCACGATCCTGGGCTCTAGTTGTTCCAGTAGTCTCAGAGTCTTCCAGTCGGGTCCAGTGGCGTCGTACAGCGAGTGTTGTAGCCAGTGAACGGCGAGCGTTTCGTTAGGGCTGATTCGCAGTGTCGTTGAGATGTCTTCAATTTCGCCCAATTTCCTTGCGACGGGTTGGAAGTGAAACGACATTCCAAGCCTCTTGGCGAAATTGGTGAGCTGCTTGCCAGTTTCGACCAGGAGATCGATGGATGATCCCATGCCTGTTATTACGGAATATATTATTAGGAAATGATTTATTATCTTTTTAGTTATGTTTTAATTTAAATTGATTTTTTTAAATCTTTAAATGATAATGGATAAAAATCCTATCCTATCATATCATATCATATCATCTTCCTAACAAAATATTCCATAATACCTGTCATACGGACACGTGGCGGGCCGTCGAATCGTGTGGTGGCGAGGATGTGGAAGAAAGCGGGCCATTGAAGGCCTTGCATGATGTCGAGGTCGATGATGTGAACGGCGTCGTATCGATGCAGGGCTTCGAGGATGGCTTGATTGGAAGTGAAGTGTGCGAATTTGATGAAAGGGGAGATATTATTGAAGACTTGGAATGAAGAATGGATGGTTCGGTGGTCAATTAAAGGCGAGAAAATACCGAGCCATGAGTTCATCACTCGGCTAGCCATGGCTTGAGCGAAATAAGCCACGACTCGCTCGGCGCACGATGGCTTATAGGGTGAGGCTAATTGGGTTAGCTCAAGTAGCATCGTGTGAGCCTCACTTAAATTGTCTACGGAGATTGCGGCCGCACACTCCATTAGGAGGGTTAAAAGGTTTAATTCATCGTGGCAACAAGAAGGGCTTGTTTGGATTTGAATATTATTGTTATGAATGGGTTTTCTTGGGTTATTCAGGATTAATGGTGAGAGCGAATGGTTATAATTATCGGACGGTGTTTCTGGTGGTGCAGGTAAGTCGTCTACAAGGTGTTTGGCGAAATGCTCGACCCAATCTGAAAGGTCGTTTTGTGATGATGATGATGGTTCTAAGTTTATGTTTGTGTTTTCGTTGTGGGTGTCATCGATGGGTGGCTTTGGAAATGGGATTAATGATGATGATGATGGTGATGATCCAACATGATTTGGGTAGTCCCAGGATTCATGTACATGGGGTCGGATCATCATGTTCAAATTGCCATGAACCACCTCATGAAATCCCAGTTTCATCATATAGAGAAGACAAATTATAATAATTATATATGATCACAAAAACATAGAGAAATTCAAATTTAACACAGATAGAAAGAGAGAAACAGAGGGAGAAGGGGAGGATCTAATGCAGAGTTTGATGCTACTTATATAGGAAAAAGGTGTTAAGTTAAAAAAAATAAAAATCTGGTGTCACTTGTTGAAATGAAGGGCATGATGGCCGGCATAGTCAAGACATGTGGAAAAAGATGAGGGACTAGAAGCTAATCATTACACGTCGGTTTGGTAGTGATTTTTCACATATATATTATTATTAATGAATTTCCAATATGAACGTAAAGGCTTAGCATAGCAGTCTATTGAATTTGAGGGATGCTATACAAAACTGGTATTGATATTTGATAATAAGGAAAAGGACATTTTGTTTTGTTTTAAATTTGACTGATATAATATATAGAGATGGGGAGGGAGCAACTACCACTGTATTTATAAAATAAGGATTTTTTTAATATGTGCTCTTAGGGTACATTTTAATGTTTCTTCTTAGTAGAGCATCTCATATCTTGAAATTTACGAAAATTCATTTAAAAGATAATTTTTAATGTTTGAAAACTCACTTGACCAATGAAAATAAACTTTAACATATGCCCCAATGGTACATATTAGAAGTAGCTATCAAATAATGATGTTAAATGAATTGATTAAAAATTTGTGGGAAATAACTCACTGATGATACAGTGATAAGGGGAATTATTGGTCCTGCTAATCCCAATCTCATGATGTCTATTCGTTAATGCCATGTGACTAGGCTCCCTGGCACTTGGGAGCTGCAATAATTAAATTCCCAGGTCATAGACTACGTTATTGTGAGGAAAATACTCTTCTTTTTTTAGTGATAATTAACTAATTGCAAAAATTTATTAAGTCTTTGTTTCTTATATATTTTTAGTAAACGGTATAGAAAATTTATTCTTTTTAGAAGACTGTATGTCAGTATTATATATATAGTATTTTATTTCATTTTTTCTAATGACTACTCTTACTTATGAAGTATTGGATACTGACACGAATACTAATCCTCTAACACGGACACAGGACATGACACGGATGGGACACACCAACACATTGAATTGTTAAACTTACACGACACGACACGCCATATATTTATATATATAAATAATTAAAAAATCATAAATTTTGATGAAAACTTTAAAATTATAATATGTATTCATAATATATATCATATGTGTCATTATTTTTTATTGTTTGTCATGCTAAAGTCACAAAAAATTAATTTTATATTTTGAAATTTTTGAATGTGTCGTGTGGGTGTCAGTGTCTGACACGGCGACATGCCCTCAAAATGAAGTGTCTATGCTTCATAGACTCTTACAAATTCAAAGTTTTGTAAACTGATGTTTCGTCTCTGTTGTCCGAATGGAATTAGTTTTCACTTAAACCGTTACAGGGATAGATCAGAAAAACCCATGACATTACCCAAAAAAACAGGCTAAAGTGCACGTTTGGTCCAACTCACTATGTCAGATCATCTTTAGCGGCGGATAATGGATGGAAATCAGTATTGGGACTAAGGGTGAGACATTTTCAAAAGTTATGGGACCAAAATTGCAACAAAAGAAGTTATGGGACCAAATTGAGACATTTGCCAAAGGTATGAGACCAAAATTATAACAAAACAAGTTATGAGACCAAATTGAAATCTTTGCCAATGTTATGGGACCAAAAGTGCACTTTAACCAAAAAAAAATTGTAAATACTAAATATATTAAACTGACTCCTTGCTAATTTATTTGTCGTCCTAAAGTAAATCATTTAGATAAACATTAATTTACTTGATCGTTTTTCTCTTGTAATGTTCCAAAAAAAAAATATTTTACTTGACCGTTTTTAGATTTTTGTTTTCTTAATTTGATTATTCATAATTATTTTTTTTTTATTTTCAACGTTAATTCTTACATTCAAGTTCAAACTTAATTGATTATGTGAAGTTATTATTCGGTCTTAGTTGATACTAATTGATATCTGCAATGCTTGTTGGTATCTTTTGGGCGACCAGGCTTAACAGGGAGAGGCTTCGTTATAGGGAAGATATCGAGCGTACAGCAGGCGCGCCAGAATTCTGATCTGGAAACAGTGAGAATATGGTATGTTGGGAATTTGCCCGTAAAAGGTGGACGTGATGATCCCTAGGATGAATTTGAAGGGCGATCGTGCCTCTTCCATCTTCCGTTCCCGTTTTGATTTCGCCCAGCAGGCTGACCGTTCTGTGTGTCTTTCATCTTGTTGAAGCGGCTCTTGGAGGTGAATTGGTTGTCCTCCTTAACAATGAATTCGCTGACTTGCTTGAGCAATGTTTCAAGCGTCTTTGGGTTGGCGAGTGCCAACTCGTTGGAGACATTATCGGGGCAGAGTCCCTGTTTAAAGGCGTGGATGGCCACGCTATCCTCCAAGTCCTCAACCTCGTGGCAGCGCTGGAGAAACGCTTGAGGAAGTCCCAGAGACTCTCGCTGGAACCCTGAATCAGGTCCGCCATCACAGTCGATGGCTTTTTATAGATGATACTTGTAGCAAATCGTTTGAGGAAGGCGGCCTCCACCTCCTCAAAGGTTCTAATGGAGTAATCCGGGAGGCGGGCGTATCAATGAAGGCCCTCCGGGCCGAGAGTGGTCGGGAACAACTTGCATTTTTTCCCTTCGGTGATGGACGCCAACTGGACAGCGGCGTTGAATGCCTTCATATGCAAGTTTGGATCCGCGGCGGGCTCGTATGGTGTAATCTTTACGGGCATTTTAAAGCCCTGTGGAAGGATGTCGCGCTGAATGGATAGCGCAAAAGGCCCCTTCTGAGGGATGAAGGTGCCTGGCTCGTCCTCGAAGCCTGCGGCGGCCGAGATGTTCTGAGCAGAACCCGCTGTGGTGTGGCGGCGGGCCGGATTGGATCCCTGGGGCGTCCCAGTGGGAGTGTTGTGAATGGAGAGATTCTGAAACTCACGGCGGAGGGCGTCTGTCTGATCTTTCATCATCCCACGGAAGATGGACATGATGTCCTGTGCTTCGAATGTCCATCTCGTGACGCCCGTCTGGGTCACAGGTGGTGCAGTTCGAGAGGGTCCCTGGTCCCGGTGTTCCTCCTGTCCAGGGCCCTCCCGAGTCCCCGGGGCGTGCTCCTGGGAGTCAGATGGGTCGTCCTCCAGAAGGTGATCATGGGGAGAGTCCTCGATGTTGGCCATAACAAGATATGGTTCACCTAGTTCAACAAGATAAACGTCGGTGAGTTAGCTTTTGATAAAAAGCAAGAAGGGTGAGCGCGAGGACTCACGTATGGAAAATATGGTGGGGAGCACGTGTTGATGAACACACGGCGTGAGGGTCCCCACAGTCGGCGCCAATGATAAACTAGAAAATGAACACACTTACCTAGTTCAACAAGTGAGGGCTGCAAGAGCAATTTGATCGTCCAAGTACCTGCAAGAGCTTCACAGGGGGCCCTGCGAAGAATACTCCGACGCTCAAGTTAATGTATGAATGATGTGAGAGCAAGAGAATTCTGAAAGGTGAGAAGTCGCTAACCTTAGTCTGTTGGGTTGAGCTCTATTTATAGAGCAGGGGGAGAGTGGTGGCCAGCGCGCGGGGCGCACCACGTAGTTAGGCACGATCTCCACCAGTGGAAGTGATGGAGACCGAGATTTGCGGGACAAGGCAATCGTGGGTGATTGCGTGTCGCGTTACTGGGCGGGCGCCAGACGACTGGAGAACGTGGGTATGACTAAGTCCGTGGCCCACGATCTCTACTAGCGAGGATTGCGGAACAAGGCAGTCGTGGGTGACCGCGTGTTAATCTAGAGGCGCGCGCCATGACCCTGGATGGATCACGACCGCCCCTAAGTGTGCAGAGGGCACTCGATTGGCTCGAGTGCGCCTTGCCAAGTTTGGAGGGGAGAAGAGGCCCGGTTCGAGAGCCATTTAGGCGTACGCCCAAATAGTGATGTATCACTAATGATATGATATAATTAATTGGTAAAATTACACCATCATCAGTTCATGATATTCTATTATCAAGAGTAATCAAGTTGAGGAAAAAAATAATATAAGAGGAATTAAAATAAGATTACAGTCTATATAAAATATTAAAATCCAATCATTTACAATTTTAAAATTGTATAACCAAATATATAACATCCAATCGTACACTGAACCTTTTAGTTATTAGATCAGCCTGTGAGTTTTGACAGTTATTATATTCATATCTGTTGCTTGTAATGTGATAAACACCAGCTAATATATTAATTAATTCAGTAGTTAAAAACCCTTTTAACGTGAAAGTGATGTCTATACTCTATAGTTTAGTTTATTATGGTAAAAGGTGGCATAAAGCAACCGTCCAAGTCGTTTTACCAAGCCACAACGACAGTTTAATAAACAAAGCTTATAATTGTTATTATAAAACGTAAGCCCATATTAAAGAGGGAACATCTGATTAAGATTAATGACAAGTAATAGTAAATTAATAATTGATTTGTAAGCTTGCCGCCTGGTAATGTGCAGTTGTGTAGCACTGTGGGTCAGGGCTTAAAAATTCTTTTTCATATATATTATTAAAAGAAATAGTATCTGTGTCACTATATATATGTTGCCATTTATTATTTTTATTGTTTTTATGGATTTGTTTTCCCTTTTGACGTCTTCAAAATCTAGTGACTAGTGGTTATATAATAAACCTTCTTGCACAATGGATTTCATTATTTTAAGAGAAAGTTTATTTATAATCTTGAGATTTATACTACAATTGAAATTTAGTTTTTATATATTAAAAATATATTTTCATGTTATTATTTTTTATAAATATTAATTATTTAATAATGATTATTTATGGACTTGTATTAAATTTATAAAATTTCTTCAATCGAAATTAATATATAAATAATTTAACAATATTTAATGTAAAATTCTCATTATCTTGAGAAAAATAAAATGGGAAAAATAATTTGGAATTTCTGCCATAAATAAGTGATGGGTCAATTTAGAATCATCTAATTACACTTGACAATTTATTCTGAGGCAAAGATTATTCGCAAGACAGAAACGGACTAATTAATAGGATCACAAGTGTCACTTGGATAGCATTTCAATGCAGATTAGGCAAGCCACAGTAAGGAAGTGCAAGATAGCTAAATGATGGATAGGCCAGACAAAAAGGTCTTTGAGGAATAATCAAAGGACGAAAACTATTTTGCTTACAAAATAATCAATGAAGAATAGAATAATGTCTTATGTATAATATTGTGTTATTTATGAATATAATAACGAAGTGGTCCTGCATGCTGGTCTATTGGTCAACCAAAATGTAAGTATTGGGGAAGAGGTCAAGTCAAATTCTGCAGCTACCATGCAATAATGGTAACAAATTACATAGGATTTGCATTAGTAGATATAACATGTCAATATGCAATTTTGTTCTACAAAATGAACTTCTGCATCTCTATTGTCATCTGTGGTCAAGTCTTGAGAATATCTGATCACAATGATTTGCATATAGACAAGGGAAGGGGTATGTGAGATTTACAAATTCAATAGTTTCTGTCAACTAACAAAACTTACAACATTAGTCTAAGCAGCACTTTCTTCATGTCTTTGCTCAATCAATCAATTAACCATTAATGTAGCCAAGAACGTGTCAAAATGTTGAATAGAATCAAGAATATTAATAATGGTTGAGAAAGACAATGCTCTTGGCTTCAGTTAACTGGATCCATCGAGAGATTATGTTGTTAGGAGGAAGATAATCTCTCGTCTTGAGATAACTCTGTCTTTAATTGTGGTGGTAAGAGCTTTTATTCTTGATCAGGTTGATTACTTGCAGAAGCCTCAGACACTTCTGATACATCCGACTCATCATCTATCATATGTCACGTCCGTTTTGATCAAATGAATAGAGTTATAATTAAGAAAAAAAATACATTTTATCCTCATAAATTATAATGCCATAATAAAAGTGGTGCATAAACTTTTAAAGTAACCAAAAACCTTCATAAATTATGGGTTGAAGTTGAACAGTCATTTTTAAGATTCTGCCAAAACTGAATCTGTTTAGAATTGACACCACCCACCACTAAACTAGTAAACCATATGAAATTTGTTTGTGAAGCTCTGAAAACTCTTCATGTGTATGAGAACATTGTGGAGTAATTTGCTTTGAGGGAGAATTAGAGCAAAATTTACTACTGCAGCTGTTAGTTTTGACAAAATCTTAACTGGTGACGGTTTAATCCACAGTTTATGATGGTCTTTTATTACCTTTGAAAATTAATACCAATTTTGTCATTATGCCATGGGGACAAAATATACTTTCCCCTTTTTATTAACCAATAGAAAGTTCTACGAATCAAATATATTTCCAAAACCAATTAAAAAGAGAAAAAGTTACAAGTAATAAAGTGGTTTAAAAGAGCAAAGGATTACCAAAAAGCGACTTGACGGATGGCCTCTTAACTTTGGAGGTTTTCTTTTTCAATTCAGCTGCAAGGAAAAGAATATAGAAAAATTAACAAAAATAACCATAAAAATAAAACTTCCTTAACATTGACATAATCAACGCACCAATTTTTTTGTTTTTTTGAAAAAAAATCATAGATTTTGATTTTCAACTGATTCCGCTAGTTTATTTTCTATCTTTCTATGTGCCCGCCCAAAAAGACAAAGTCACCCCATTGATGTGAACTAACTAATCAGGTACAGATACTAAAGGATATGTTGATTTTTTAAGAAATATGAAAATAAATAGATACCTCTCTACTAATTAAAGACATGACTGTCAGCAAAGCATAATAATTAGAAGTTATAACCATAAATATATAGCATCATAGTAAACATTAACAATATTAAAATAATTATGGATTTTCTAAAAGAGAGAGAGATATACCCATCCCAGGAACCTGATAGTCATTGACAATTTCAAAGTTCTTATACGTGTATCCAACAAAATTTATGTCCTTAGATGAGAGCATCTGTAAAACAGCCAATTGAAAGACAAAAGAATAATGAGATGAATAAGGTTTGAGCGGGAGAAGAACTGCAAAAATAAATAAATATAAAGAATTTTATAACGTGAGAAAATATCGTCTAAGACAGAAAAGTTGTAATAGACATCAGCTCATGAAGAAGACAGCCAACTACTGGAACTTCAAAAGACACGTCCGTTTATCTAGTTGAATACTCACTTTTTCCCTTGAGGGCCAGACTAGACGTCCCTCTACTCACTTTTAAGCTTCCAAAATGTTTAGGGGAAAAACACATTATACTCCAGAGTCTCAGCAATTGCAAAAGCAATAAATTTGAAAGCCGGAATTCAACATATAGCAGCCTCATCTCTAGGTATTAACTATTAATATCTATTCAACTAATTCCAGCTAAAATACATGGTAAGCAATGTAATGTCAAAGGAAATTTCTTTTGAGAAGAGAATAAATACCACTATAATGGACAGATAAGTAATTCAAACACTGATATTTAATCGATTTTCCTTTCCATGGCTTGCTAGAAATTTAAGCAGATGCAAACTTTACAGATAACTCTAACAAATTCACATCAGGGAATCATACACCTAAGATTACCTTCCTCCAGGGACCACTTCTTGATGACGGTTGAACATTGCTATCAGCCTGCAGATGTAAAAGGTAAAATGGGGTATAGTGAACTAGGCAAATGGCTTCAGAATGTCATCACACAGGGGGGAAAAAGAATCGAAAGGGCTAAACTACCTCATCAAACTTCTCAAAATTTTGAGTATCCAAGTCATCATTAACCTCAGGAATAAATGCAGCTTCCATTTGGTATAATTTATCCCATTCAGTATCTGTGAAGAATGGATGGGCCTGTAGAGGAATATAGCAGGAAGGTAACCTTTATAAACAACTACTTAATGGAACAAATCTAAGAATGTAGAATAGGACACACCATACAACACCTTTATTTCATCTGCACCTTTTGAACCCAGCCTCTGATTGACACTACACAAAAGTTTACTAATCAAATCTTTAGCCTCAGGAGATAGCATTGCTTCTTCAGGAAATTTCAAGTGAGACTTCCAGTTTACTATCTGTGTGAAACAGGTAACAGAGGTGACATTAGCATGCACGTCAAGAAGGAAAAAACTCAGATGAGATAATTAATTTCGACTTATATATTTTCAATAACATTCCGGATTTTCACAGTTGCAATACAATCTTAGACAAACAAGGCATAGTAGCATAGTGCCCATCAGAATAAAAAATTCATTTCCTTAGATTTAAACTATAAAACATCATTTCCTCATTAATCAACAATCACTCAGCTAAGGCCACAGATATTCTGAGTTAGATCCATCAAACACACAGCATGAATAAGGCAAACTGGCTATTTCATTGCGAAACCAAAACCCGATCTGTCTGTACAGAAGAAGATTAAGCACTTAGCACCAAATAATGCAGAAGGAACGCAGGTGATGATGAGTAAGAATCTTTAGAGCTGTAAAGGAAAGAAAGATATAAATTTAAAATTTGATACAAACACACAGCCAACAGACATTAAAACCACAAGAACAAATATTTCAGCCTCATCACCACTGACTATAAGTTGGAATGGTTGACAAACTGGCTTTATTTTATCCGGAAAAAAATTGATACAAAAATGTTTATCTTTTTGGATATTTGTATCAGAAAGATTACCTTCCTACATGTTGACATTGGGTCATCGGAATAAAAAGGTGGATATCCTACCAACATTTCATACATAATAGCTCCAAGTGACCACCTGCAGATTTCATGACAACCATAATTGTGTCAAATAATTTATCCAATACAATCCACATAAATCAATCAAAACCCAATATACTTCCAAAAAAAAAAAATAATAAAGCGGAAAGATAAACCAAAGAAAATGTCCCAACACAATGTCTCCTGATTATAGAAGAATCTTTACGGTCAAACTAAGTTGTAGGTTTTGAAAATATCAACCAGAATTGAATGGAAAGAATAAAACCAAGTCAACAAATCACATGCATAAAACTAACCAATCACACTCCATCCCATAACCTTTCTTCAAAAGAACTTCTGGAGCAATATAATCTGGCGTACCAACAGTAGAATAAGCCTGCAACATTTACACAATCACAGGGATGAGCATAACTTAAGTAAAAATAAGGAATACATTTATCAAAAACACATAGACCATTGAGGTAAGAAATGCATCTTGGTTACATATATGATATATCCTTAATAGGATAAATCACCTTTTCATTTCTTTGTCTTGTTTGTGCTTACGTGTGTGTGGGTAAATGATTTTGAGGGGGGTTGTCTTGTCCATTATATATATAGTACATGACTTAAAATATTTGTTAGTCATATAAATGAAAGAATAAGTATAACCGCAGTACACTTACTAGTGTCCTCCTGTTCTTTTGCCAGTGTTGTAACTGTTCTTGTTGTGTGCGATTTGAAGCTGTGCGTTCATAACCCTGTGTAGAACCATTAGCATTAGCATTCTGAACCACAAAGTCTTCTTCTTGAAGTATACTGCAATCTAATGGTTTACACAGTCCAAAATCTGACAGTCTTAAGTGTCCATATCTATCCAGTAGCAAGTTATCGGGCTTAATATCCCTGCACATAAGAAGCTGAAAAGATTAATTTATACTCAAACTGATCAGGGTTGCTTTATTGTGAACAGGCACGGGTACAGATAAATAATCCTGACTTCAACATATTTCATCTATGAATCATTATAAGTTGTTGTATACATACCTATGGATATAATTGTGTTTATGTATAGATTCAATAGCCAGAACCGTTTCTCCTACATAAAACCTAGCTTCATCTTCAGTCAAGATATCCTTTCTCATGAGTAAAGTCATCATATCCCCACCAGGTAGATACTCCATGATAAGGTATAGATATTCATCATCCTGGAAAGAACAGTAAAGTTTGACTATGCAATTGCTGTCAACCTCGGCAAGGAGATTCCTTTCAGCTCTGACGTGTTCTACCTGAAGTTGTTAGAAATTTTGAAAATATTAAGCATGATAATCTCATTAAGTTTGTACATAGAAACTACAGTTATTTACAGCTATATAATCTTGTTAGACAAATAAACCTGGCCTCTTCGAAGCATTTCTGATTTCTTTAGCTTTTTCATTGCATATACATGACCTGTTGTCTTTTCCCGGCAAACTCTGACCTGCACAGAACTTGTAGAATTAGGAATCATTCAAAATATTGGCAGAAAAGCAAGAAAGTATTATTCCAAAATATCAACCTTCATTCGCCTAATTACACATTTTCCTTCAGTGTTATCTTTTTCAAAAAACTATTAAACTGTTATTTGTATGCATCTAAGGAATCAAGAGTAAATAGGAATACATATAAAGTAATATATTTGAGAGTAGCCAACAGAAAATTAATTTTATTTTATGGTTAAAGTATAAAACAGTCGATCGTTATTTCATATCATATACAAGCATATATACACACCTCCCCAAATGCACCTTTGCCAATCATTGTCAATAACTCGAAATCATCAACACCCATCTTATGCCTCTGAAGCCGCATGTATTCAGTTTCCTTTTTCTCCAAAAATTTAAACAGGTTGGTTTGGTCTTCCTCAGAGACATCAGCATCAGCCAACTTCTTTTCCAAGATAGTTCGACTGTTATTAACAAGTGAAGCATAAGAAAATTTCACCATCTATTACCAGTTGAATGATTTGTCAATGCAATTTACATTATATAAACTAACATCAAAGGGAAATGAAACGAACAAGAAGCCAGATATGTGGTTTGTTGACGCAACTCACAGTATATGTGCATTAACAACATTCACGGACAATGTCAAGAAGAAAAAGTAACTATTTCTAAGATCATCTAACATCCACAATCTATTGCATACTCGGATACCAGAAAATGCTTATAAATTCCTTTTTAGGGGGTCTGAAGACACATGATAAATGATGTCTAACCATTAGTAGCATTCATGAAATAAATCATACCGTTCCTTCCTCTCTTGAAGGCTCTTCATTTGCTCCTTGTAATGGTTCTCTATATACTGCTTTGCCGCCGCAACCTTCTGCTTTGTGATATTGGAAAGAGCTTCTTCATCCAACTGTGCATCTGGTTCTTCATTTTCTCCTGCACTACAATCCTTATTCTTCCTCGAAAACGCCCTCATTTTATCCCTCGGCTGAAACTTATGAAACCAACCCCTCGCAGAATCCATATCCTTCGCGGAACTCAGCAGGTACCTCGATGATGATTAACAACCATCCTTTGCTTTAGAATCAAGCTTTGAAAATCGCTCGTTTCAAATTCCAACAGTCCTAGTTGCAAAAATCCTGCATAAGAGTAAAAGTCACGCCAACAATTTTTCTTATCTAAAGCTGAAAAAGAAATGTCTGATGTCTCTTCAAAATTTACACATTGCTCACAGTCTCAGGCATTTACGAAGGAAAAGCGTACAGGAGCCACAGATTATGCGAATTGAGGACCGTTCAGAATCCAGCGACAATCACAACGCCAAAAAAGAATTGCGTCTCTATGAAGCGGAAAAATGAAAGAGGCTGAGAAGTCGGATTACCGCGTAATTAATAGATAATGATCCTGCGAAATCCTAGTCCGAGAGAGAGAGAGAAAGAGAGAGAATCCAGCAATTTCGGTGTACAATGGCTTAGTCTTCTTGGTTCGTGCTCGAAGAAATTGAGACGACGTGTGAGCGCGATTCTCTGAAACCTGTACATGGCACTCCAACGGATAATAATACTACTCCCTTTTTATATGGGTTTGCCATGTTCCAAATTACAATGTATTTAGCCCTTAATTACAATTTTCCATAATTTTAGATCAAGATAGCCAGATAGGTGGCCAACAATAGAATAAAATAGATACACACACAAAAAAAGAAGTTTTTGCTTCATCATTTAAAAAGTAGTTAGTACCTTTGGATCCCGCAATAAACCGGCCCACACAAAGATTCGATTCCGTTGCTGCACTCCATGAATTAATTAATAAGAAAACTTCAGCGATATTTATTAAGAAAGTATTAAATAGCTTATAAAGTTAATAAATAAAAATGATAATTTGTATTAAATTACTTAAATTTTCTTTTAAATAACTGACGTTAACAAAATAAAAGCAATAATTCAATATAAATTGTAACTTTTTTTAAAAAAAATTAATTTATTTTACATTAGTCAGTGACCTTAGCAGAACACATTTTTTGTTATCCTTGATTAATTCAAGTGGTCAATTAGTTGGTACTATTTTAAGAACTCTGATTGAAGTTTAATATTTGATCATTATATATATATAGATTCATAAATATATGCCAAAAAATTTCACAGTACATTTTCATGATTTTGTATCGTAATATATTTCAATTAAATTTATAGAAAAATAAGTATATTAAATTAATTAAGGAATGAAAATAAGACAGCAATCCAAAGTTGTTCTTAAATGAATAAAAAAAATAAAACTGGTTGAAAATTCTATTTCAGATTACACTCTAGAGTCTAGAGTTTCTTGCATTGAGAGACAAGTTTGGTATTTTTCGGATGAGAAAACAAAAAAGAAGAAATGTTTGTCACAACTCACAAGTCACGAGTCCCAACAGATATAACGCCACAGCTACTTTCTATTACTAACCACCAAACAATGGACTCCACTTGAAGCGCATTTCGCAAGCCCATCTGGTAATTACAGCTTATCAATTATATCACAAATGTACAATTTACAATCCAACCCATTGATGTTATCACTTAATACAAGAAGCCGAGCTATGATTCAGTAAGATAAATCTATTCATTTTTTTATGTATCTGATGATGTTGCATCAAACAGAGAAGGAGGAAAAATCTGCAATAAGGCTAAGGCGAGATTGGAGCCTCCCTTAGCTACTCCAATATCAAAATCAGTAAAAACTCTGAGAGTTAGTAGTGAAAGTCAAATAATAGAGAAAGATTGTGCCTACCTTGATGGATTAGAGTAAATCTTTAAGTAATCACATTAGTATATTTTAATGGTTTTTCACTTGGTAACCTTTTGTATATATAAAACATTCTGAAGTCAGTCATTTATACGAAGATCGTGACAGGAAGAATTAGTCATTGTGTCTAATAATAGATATCTTGACTTGTACAAAAAAAAAAAAAAAAACCCNAAAAAAAAAAAAAAAAAACCCTTGAGTAGTGCCAATGAGACGAAGAAGAAATGGATAAGTAATTATATCCCACTAACTAACCTCTTAGAGAATTACTATCAGTATCTTTTATTAAGAATAATTTTATTTGAAACAAACACAAAATGTGAACCTTTTTTTCAATATAAATTCAAATTTCAGGTCATCATTTCATGATAGACTAATTTCTTCTGTTAAATTTTGGGCCCAAAAAAAAAATCTCTTCTGTTAAATTCAAAGCCTCTAGTCTTAGTTCTTTCATTACATATTCGGTGAATGTCTCTAGAGTCATAACAACTGAATGAAGAAATATCTGAGAGGACAAATATTGTATTGCTTACAGATGGGAGGTTGCGGAAAGAGTTGGAGATGCATTGCCATCGAAAAGTGACAACGCCTAGAGTGGTTGGGTAAAGGGAACACGAAACTTGTTTAAGATGCCCAAAGAGATATATTTCAATTATTTAACTTTTAAATATTTATAGGATATACATGTTTTTAAAAATAAAGAATTATATTTTAGAATTTTCAAAAACTGAGTCTTCGGTGATAAAAATCAAGAACTATAAATTTCCCCTTATATAAATGGTACTCTTTCATCTGAAAAGGTAGCTACAACCCACAACACTAATCAGAAATACAACTGAATACTGAGTCGGATAGGAAAAAAAAAAAAGGTTATTCTTTTATATCGATATAGAACCATATTCACACAAACAAAACAAATAGCATAAATATGTTCCAAGATATATATATCTCGCAATGACGTCTAATTACTTGGTAACTTTCGTTAAGTAACTAAGTACACTTGATTGACACAACCTTTTGTCGGTTTCTCCCACTGTTTCTTTGTCCAAACAAAGAAACCCAAAAGAAAAAAAAAAATCAGAAAAAAGTCATAGTTAAGATGCTCATATAATCAGAAGGCTGCCCATCCTGATGCAGTGGTCGATCCTGAACCAGCTGTTGAGGGAAGATTCTTCTGTAAATACCAGAATCAAACATTTACTGTTAAAACTTGAAAATGATTAAATATAGCATTTCCACGTTGCGACTCTAATGTTTCAAGGAGTTCATGCTTCTCAAATTCTAGTGGCATATGTATTGTATTCATCATCCGATCAATAAAATACAAGTAGGCAAGTCAGGCTCAAGAACATAAAATAGAGAATGTCTATTAGAGCATGCTATGGATATATCATAAGATTTTCCTTGATTCTAATAGGTCAATTATATTCACACATCAAAACACCATCAGCATCATGGATGTGGTGTATCTCTTTGTAACCTATATAATAACCACTAGTAATCCAATTCACTCCTCACTAGGAAGCAAGCACCATATATTTCAAATTTCCAACTATTAACCACCCCAATAAAGACAGTAGATAAACAAACATTGTTTATAATTCAACTTCTCTTCTACTCTGCCAATGTATTATAAATTATTTGCCTTCTAGGCTTAAATCCAATTTCCACCACTTAAGATATGGATATAAAGTGATACTAAATTAAAATGCTCTAGTAAGTCACTGGGTTATCAATATGTGTGGATTACAGAGCACATTTCTTGTATTTCCAAACATTGGAATCTAGATTGATAACCAGGATTTCAACAAGCAAATAAGTTGCCACAATTTCATATTGTCATTGGCAAGTAAACTAAAATGCGCTATCCCTATCATTTTTGCACATATGGTGACTGCAAGGGAGATCTTAAATGATAATAGATCAAATAGTAGTATGTTTACGCTCTTCTATCAAATGTGTAGCATAGAGCATGTAATATTTTAAATTTAAATTTTAAGTGATATAAAACTATTACCTTTAGTTGAGATATATCTGAGAAAGTGTCAGTAGAATGTCTCACACTTCCATTTGTCTCCTTCCGAGCAGCAACAGGATCATTTGGAGGGGGTGGAAGAGGAGACCTAATTTTTCCTGCCCCATTTGGTGGGGGTGCAATACTCAAGGCTTTAGGTTTTGCATTTCCAGCAAGCCCACCTGTTAACCCAGCAGCTGATAGCATGCCAGTTCCACTAGATGGTTTAGGCTTCACATTAATCCGGATGGTTTCACCTTCCTATAATCCCAAAAGACACGTGAGTCTAAATCAGAGACATGAGAGAAGGGATATGGCGTAGAACTTAATCCTGATTCCTGACCAAAAGGGCTAGAATAAAATACACTTATCTTAAAGAGTGAAAAGTACAACATCATTATTTTAAATGGCTTGTAGAGGGAAACAACATTATGTGATAATAAAACATAAACACTTCTGACATGCATCTTCAGTATCAGACAAGCTCTGAAATCGGATTTGGCTTACACCTGCCACATTTTGTTACCAATTATAATAGCATATAGTTTCCAGCTTAATATATGTTTGTATAGTCACAAGCAGATGCATTATTCATGGCTCAGTAGTAATGCAATGCTTACTAGTGATATATGCTCATGCTCTAGTAAGGCAATTTGAAACATATAGAAACCAATAGAAAGCCAATGAATCACTTGTATAACACTGAATCCAGAAACCATGGCAGCGAATTGGGCGCTATTCAATTCGTTCAAACTCAACAAATAAAGCAATCTCAATTCTCAGCATCACAGACACTTGGAAATTAAGAAAAGCGGAGCGAATACAGGTAGTCTCATTCGTGAGTCGTACCTTCAACCTATGATTTACAGCAGGATGAATATCAATCTGAGACTCTTCACTCGACTCGCCAGACTCTTTCTCGTGTTCCCTCCTCACATACTTGTCGTGATCCGACAATGCCACATTGAAATCAAAAGCTTCGTTTCGTTCCGCAAACCCTAACCCAATAAACGCGTGCTTTCCCTGACCATCCTCGATCTTCAGCACGAAGTATCTGGAAGAATCAAGGACGGATTCGACCGAATTTTCTCGCTGCCCAGGGTAAACAAAGCAAGCGGCAAAGAGATCCCCAGAATTCGGATCCTCCAGTCGGATCTCGCACCGATCCTTGCACGAAACAACCCTAAGTCGACCCGACCAGATTTTATCGGATTGAAGCCACTCTCCGCATTTATACCCGCCAGATGTAGTTCGGGGCGGAATCTTGTACACCGAGACCTCGCGGACTACGAGGAGGGTGTGCTCGAATGCCTCCTCCTCGAACGACATCTTTTTCAATCTGCAGGAGAGAAATTTAGAATTGGAAATTTGAAACAAAACAGCGTTTGGATGAAGCAGATGATCAACAAAGCTAAGGAAGAGGATAATGGGGTTTTCTATCAGAGCTGGAGGAGCGAGTTTCAGGTGAATTTGAGAACTAGAGAGATGTGTGGTAATGAAGGAGGGTAGATTTAGGATTGATGGGGCAATGTGAATTGTGAAACGAAAACAAGCAGCGTTTGAGTGTGTTGACAAAATCTGATGAATCAGAGGATTGAGGAAGCTGATGAGTGATGAAGACGATAATGGGGTTTCTGTAAGAAGCTGGAAGAATGAGAATCAGACGAATTTGAGAGTGGTGATGGATGGAAGGTGGGAGGGAGGTATCAATTCAGACTTCAGACTTCAGAGCTTGCTGAGACGTGGGTTTCAGCTTCCAATACATCTTTCTCAAGGTCAACTGTACACGGAGAAGGATTATTCCGGCCTTTTTCTTTTTTATTGTTGGTATAAATTTGAGTGAGTTACTGAATTATAATAAAAGTCAAATACTTTATCTGAGCCAGATAGATTTTAATTTAATTTTAAAAACTTTACTTGTTTTAGATTGATTTTATTTATTTTTTATTTTAATTTTAAATTATTAAATATAATCATATTTCTATAATTTAAATTTAAAATAAGACAATTTAGAATTACAAATTACTTTAACATTTTTTTTATTAAGATAAAGTCATTAACGAATGAAATCAAATCAAATTTTAAAAGTAAACCTCTTATTTCAAAATTAAATCAATAAATTTGGTCGTTTTTTGAAGTGATTGACACATATGGGACACAATGACCAATCACCCGGTGTCACGTAGTATCAAATGTTTTTTTTGTTTTAAATTTTTTTGGAACACTCATCCCCCAATCTGCATCAATATGTGTCAATCATCAGTGACACATAAATTAAAGAGGGGGTGGGGGTAAATGGAAGAAAGAGAGGGAGAAGAGAAATTGAGTTTATGGGAATTTGGATTTTTGAGAAAGCGATGATAGATTAGAGAGGAGAGAGTGAGACGAGAAAGAGAGAGTGAAAAAGAGAAAACAAAAAAAAAAGGATTGATATAAGATAGGAGGATTTATGACTAATTGGTGTGTAAGTTTAAAAACTTGGGGTATAGGGTTTGAAAAAAAATTAAGAGTTAAAAAATTTTATATTATTTAAATTTAGTAAAAAATAATTTAATTAACATTATAAATAAAGTTAATTAAAATATAATATTACCTAATTAATATTAAATTTATTAATTAAAGTTTAAACTAAGATAATTTATTTTATTTTATTTTGAAATTAATTTTATTAATTAAGATAATTTAAATTTAGTTAAATCTTAAATTTTTTAAATTCTTAAATTTTGTTAAATTTTTTAAAATTATCCTAGTTTAAAATTTAATTAATAAATTTAATATTAATTGGATAATACTATATTTTAAGTAACTTGATTAATAATGTTAATTAAATTAATTTATTTTTTTGGTTTTAAATTAAATTAATTTAAATTTATTTAACTCTTAATTTTTTTCAATCCCTACATCCCAAATTCTTAAACTCATACACCAACCACTTATAAATCCTTCTATCTTATATCAAAAAAAAAAAATTCTTCTTCTTTTTCTTTTTCACTCTCTTTCTCGTCTCATTCTCTCATCTCTATCCTCACTCTCTCAAAAATCCAAATTCCCATAAACCCTATTTCTATTCTCTCTCTCTCTCTCTCTCTCTCTCTCTCTCTCTCTCTCTCTCTCTCTCTCTCTCTCTC
>QANZ01004187.1:133507-149468 GCA_003254925.1 Chamaecrista fasciculata
ATTATATTAAATTTTTATATTGATAAAAGAGTAAGCTTGTGACCAATTTGAGAAATTATAAAAATATGTAAGACTCATCTAAAATAAATAAAATATTTAGGACCAATTTGAAATTACCTCATATGAAGAGAGTGAGTAGGGAGAGAGAGTGGTGACATTTTTTAATTTTTAATTGTTTTTAAAATTTTTTTAATTCATTTATTTTTTAAAGAAGTGGGGAGAATGAATGGGGAGAAAGAGTGGTAATATTTTTTAATTACTTTTTATATTATTTAATTTATTAATTTTACACTATAATATTATAAAGAGAAGACTAGGGTCGATCACATGGACCTGAATTGATGATATTTGGAAAATGGTTAAATGGGCCGAGAGTTGATCATGTTAAGTACGTTATGGGCTATCTGGTCCGTTTCGAGTCCATTCTACAATTAGAAAGCGCGTCCTGCACCTAAGCTCTCATTGTCTTCCCTAAACGATAGCGTCCTCCCGCCTCCATTACACCAAGGCTTCACTCTCTATTGCTGCTTTTGCTTTACCTACCGAAGCGTCGAATTCAACTAGGTATAGTATCATGAATCTCTTGTTGACTATTATCGACAGATTTACGCTCTGTAAAGCAGAGAGATAGAAAAAGCATTAGTTCAAAGCCATGAACTAGTTTCTGGCATTTTCTGTATTACACTCTTTATCGCTGATTTCTAATAATCTTTTTACATGCTGTTCCCAATATCTTTTCTGGCAATCTTTTTGTTTATTTTTTTTATTGGATTTCTTTTTTGGCTGAATTTTTTACGGGTTGAATAATCTCGTTTACTCCATTTCTCACAGTGATAAGCTACCTGCGATCATGTATCTTCAGTATTACATAAATGAGAACGGCGACAAAGTTTACACCACTAAGGTCAGCCTCGAGAATTAGGTTATGATTATCGAATTTGCTATTATTATTATTTTCCATATGTAAACGTCTGAGCTATGAAGTATAGGGCTTTGTCTGTTTCTAATATGAATAAGGGTAGTTGGAGATTTTCTTGTTCCGTAGTCCAAATTGACACTTTAGTTACTATTTGATTCCTTGGCAGAAAGAATCACCACTTGGGTTAGCTACACAATCTGCCCATCCAGGTATGTACTCGTTTAATTTTTCTGAATTTTTTATCACTTCTAGGTTGTCTAAACCATGTCCTGCATGTAAATAAACTTTGAAATTTCTCAAAAGGGTTCATTATTTTGAGTTCAACGCGCTAATTGTATAGCAATGACATGAGATTTCTCTTGTATCGGTTTGAAGATATATTTTTATTTGAAGCTTTAGTTATTTTCTAGAGGCTACCTATTGTATATTGGCTTCGTTCTGGCCTTCTGGGGTTGTGCTCGCTTAGAAACGTTTCAACTTTGTTATCTCTTATTTATTGTTATATTACAATCGTCACATTGTTAGTAGAGGGGAAGGATGTTAATGCTGGATGTATATAGAGGAGAGAAAACATTACTTGAGATTCTGAGACGCATCGTCAAAATGGTTAGTTAATCAAGAACCTAACCAGTAACCAGATGTTATGGAACTGGCAGCTAGTTTCTGCCACTTTCTTGATCTTGTGGATTATATGTGGGAGGCTGTAGTGTATTTCTGTTTCATTTCATTTATATGATGGGGATGTGAGGATCTGTTTTCTTGTTTTTCACTATACACTCTTCGCATTTCGTTCTTTCCAATTTTCTCTGGTGAAGCTCATTTGCCTGCTCTTTGGAAAAACTGCTTAACTCGTGTGTTCTGGTGACTATTTGCTTATAAGTTTTGTCTGTCATAGGCCATCCGCCATTATCCTAAATTTTCAGTTTTCTTTTTCTGCAGCGAGATTCTCACCTGATGACAAATTTTCGAGGCAAAGAGTTCTCCTGAAGAAGCGCTTCGGATTGTTGCCAACCCAACAGCCACCACCAAAGTATTGAATTTGAATGACAGACATCTTTAGTTGTTCGTGTCTATTAGTGATTAGGGTCGTGTTCTTATCTGATGCTGGTATTGAGAAATTTAGGTATTGATCATATTATTGTTAACTAAACTAAGACATTCAGACTCGGAGTCTAGCTCGTGTATTAGGATAAAGCAATGACTGTTGATTTTTTTTTTTGGAACAAGACTGTTGAAAATTGAAATACAATGATCATGTTACTGTTTCAGAGTAGAAAGCATAGAGGATTGTAACAAAAAAAAAAAGCATAGAGGATTTTTCGCTCCAACTTCTTCTGATGCCTAGCGACAAGTATTTTCCATTCGCAACATCTACTTTTCATATGATCAGTTTTATATATCAACTCAATTTATTTGGGATAACAAAATAAAAATATATGATAAGTTTTATTTTTTGACATTTTAAAATTCTCAATTAGATATTTATTTCATTATTCTAACTATGATTTTACAGATGTCTACTATTTTAATATAAAATTAAATTTTTATGAGAATTAAAATTCAAACTATCTAATGCAACTTTATTAAATTCTTTTAAATTTAATTCTTTATAATTAGCATAGTAAAAAATCACAAGAAAAATTATTTAGACATCCAATAATATATTATATATATTTAAACATGTTAAATGATTTGATTGACTGAAATAATATATTTGCCTTAATTCTTCTCATTTAAGCATCTTTAATGCTCACGAGTATTATCAAAAAAAAAAAAAAATGCTCACGAGTCATGAGTCATGTTAGGCTTCTTTTTATTCTGCAAGAACTCATTTTTTAAATTACGACCAAATATTAGTTTATTTGAATATAGTATACTGTTTAACCGGTAATTGAACTTTTTGTTTGGGCAAACAATATTTCAACCTAATTACATTGCTTCCATAATTTTTTCATAAAGTTTTGTATGAATATTATTTACTCCACAATCCACATCTTACTATTAAAAGTAATTATTAGTAGTGCTTGTCCAAATTATTAATTTTGCTAAAGTGCACTTTTGGTCTTATAACTTTGACAAAGGTCTCAATTTAGTCCCATAATTTTTTTGTTGCAATTTTGGTCCCATAACTTTGGAAAATGTCTCAATTTGGTCCCATAATTTTTTTTGTTGCAATTTTGGCCTCACAATTTCTGAAAACGTCCCACCGTTGGTCCCAAACTGATTTCTATTCATTTTCTGCCGTTAAAGATGATCTGACATACTAAATTGAATGATGACGTGACAAATATGGATGAAGTGGATTTAACGGCAGATAATGGATGAAAATCAGCTTGGGACCAACGGTGAGACGTTTTCAAAAGTTATGAGACCAAAAATGCAACAAAAAAAATTATGGGATCAAATTGAGACCTTTGCCAAAGTTATGGGACAAAAAATGCACTTTAGCCTATTAATTTTATGTAGAAATGTTAAATTGTTAATACAAGAAGGCGGGGGTCAGTTTGGGAAATATATATTCTCTTTCGGGATTGTAACTTTCACCTCCCAAAACGAAGCGAGTCGAAACGCCAGTCCCAGTCTCTCAGTAGAAGTCGTCGCCCACCCACTCTCTGGTAATTGGCATAACTTTCGCGTATCTAATTGTTACGTTCTTTACGATCTAAAGCCCTTTAGTGTAAAGCATTCGAATGTCATGTCCTGTGGGCTGAAATTTGTATGATTCGTGAGTGCAGGAATGGCCAGAAACCTAGCAGGATTTCTTGTGCTGTTTTTGGCTCTTTCGATCTGCGAAGCTGCCACCATTTTTGAGCCGATCTCTGACTCTCACCGATCCGCCGCTTTAGAACTCTTCTCACCCATTGGTGGATCGTTTTCGAGGTGAACTTAATTATTTCTTCAATTCTTGTTAGCCATTCTGGCTACCTGTTGAAATCTGTTGCACCTCGTGAATTGTTGTAGAGGTCAATTACATTTTGATCTTACATTACGTAATCCTCATTTACGTCAGTGAAGGTGCTTATTATTATTATTTTTTTTTCTTAAAGATTGTTTATAGCTTAAGTCAATACATATCTCATAAAGAGGCCAGGTAAGTCTGGAACCGGCAACCTCGATACTTTTGTTTCAGATACTTATATACTTTAACATTTATGTGTCTGTCCTTCTATCTCCCTGAAACGATTGTGTATCTCTTGTTACCATTTCTTTCCTGTTGTTTAGTGTTACTGATTCATTTTATCCTTTATTTCTTAGACTTTTCTTACTATCGAGATGTTAAGTGGCTTAATCAATGTCAACTTATTATTGTAATGTTGTCTTTAATCAGTTTAGAAGATGCATATGAGGCCTTAAGAGTTTTTGAGATTCTTTCCATTGAAAAGAAGCCGGATGGCAGCACTAATTGTCAGAAAGTAGTGGAAAACCTTGGGTCATCCTCTCCGAAGGATTTGTTCTATGCCTTAAAAGTTAATAGCTTATTAAAATGTACGGTCAATGAAGAGGTTTTCAAGGTGTGTTATGCTCAGGACATTATTTTGTTATGCACAGCTTAAATGCTATTGCTCATGAAAGATTTACTGGTTCATTATGTCTCAAAATTTATGCTATTTTTTTTTCTTTCTACTAGGACATTGCTTCAAGACTTAAAGCTACTATCAATAGTGCAAGTACATTGCTTGACATATATTGTTCAATAGGAAGTTTGGTTCTTATCAAGGTAATCTGCTTTACTTTTATTAAGGTTAAACCAGCTGGTTATGGTTGACAAGGTGATTTTACCAGAATTCTATGGAACACAGTAGCCCCCTTGTTTCCAAAAAAAAAAAAATAATAAATAAAGAATACTATAGATCACATGCATATATGAAGATTTCAATGTTGTTCCTTTTAACATGGAATCCATTTCCCATTTATCCTACTATTCAATGCATAAATATACTGATAATATTCAGGGTTTCTGATATTATATTTAAGCTATTCTTAGGTACTTGACATGTCTCTTTTGTGGACAATTTCTTTGAGTCGTGGCTTGCAAAATGTGATAAATTTAATTACTGCTTCTTATCTCCGTCCTTTCTTTGTATGCAGGATCAGACTTCTAATGTTGATGTTTATCTGGCTGATGCTGATGGAACCTTTCATTCTATCAAGGTCCTTTATATTGTATCTGCTATAATTTAGATGTTAAGTAGGTTTGCATTCGGATAACTGATATTACTTCGTCTAATTTGGTGAGGGAAGCCTCAGTATAAGAACCATACACCCCATTTTCAATGTGATTCTTCCCATATCTTGCCTCAATTTCTTTTGCTGCGATTACATTTCATGCTGTCCTTTGAATGCTTGAGCTCATGTCCTGCATCCTTGACAGGCTTTGAGCCAGAGTGATGGAAGATGGCGTTATAGCTCTAATAATCCAGATTCTAGTGCCTATGCTGCTGGTAATGACTCACATGATGATTTCACTGTATTAGCAATGGGATTTCTTGAAATATTGTAATTATTTTGATTGATTTATATTGAAAACTTACGTCACAGGGCTAGCACTTGAAGCACTAGCTGGGGTGGTCTCTCTAGCATCTTCGGGAGTTGATCAATCTAGGGTAAACTTTTATATCTTCAAAATGTATACAATACTATTCTCCAATTTTTTAAGGACAACTTTCATATTTTCTTCAGCAATCCGTTTAAATAAAATATTGATAAATACTATCACAGATTTTGAATTATTTTTGGGCAAGTTAATGAGCCTAGTAGGACAATTAAAGTTTATATGCTGAAGCGCGATCACTTGACCTAGCAGTAACATACCTTAAATATTGTAATGCATTGACCTTAGTTAATTTTTGAAGAATAAAAATGAATTTTAGATTGGGGCAAAGTGGTTAAAATTAAATTAAATGAACTCAACCCTAAACTCAGACATGCACATTTGAAGACTCTTGGGTAGACATGCAGGGGAGAGAGTACTGGGCCTGTGATGATCTTACCGACGAAGTTGCATTTCTCTGACCAGTTTTATGTGTTAGCCTGTGATGAACTTGCTTTTATTATGTCTGACTCATCTTGCCAACTTTCCTCATCCTGAAACTTCTATTGATCTTATGTTAGCTGCATATTGGCAGATCAATGCAGTGAAAAATGATATATTGAAGCTATTTGACAGCATTGAGAAATATGGTATGTGTAGCTTTGCTTTTATTTCATTAAATGTTTTATTTGTTAGTTATTAGTTATTATTTATAGATTTCCAATTTGGTTTGGACAAAAGATAGATCTTAAAGTCTCATTCTAGGGAATTGTATGCACTTATTACATTTTGTTGTTTATTTTGTCCTACGCTGCTGTTGTTCTCTAAACGTTGATTTATAATATTTACGGGAATTTTTATGAATTGTAAAATTCTCTTTGCTACCATAGTTTTTATCTGTGGACTTTCTAATTTTCTATTGAGTTGACAGCCTTGTTAGCTGTCTTGTTAATATTGGTGGTCATATCAATGTCCTACTTCTATGAATTGTATGTTCTAGAGATGGTAGATATAACATTTCAAAGAGCTTTGAATCTTAGGGTACAGTTTCTCTTTACCATCAAATTCTACATATCTAGTAGGGTTGATTATGGACAAAACCGTTTGATGCTTGCATTAAAGTATCAAAGTCTTAAAGGAGTACTGTCTGGTATCAAGTGCTAATTCTATAATATGCAATTCATCCCTTTGATTTCGACTTTATTTTTACCACTATTTATGCATGTTATTCATTTGATGGTCATGCTTTTTCTTATACTTCATATTTTATTGTGGTGTTAAATGAATGTATGGTCTATTTTCAGATGATGGAACCTTTTATTTTGATGAGAAAATTGTTGGTGCCCATGAACATCAAGGTTCTCTTTCCACTACTGCTTCAGTTGTCCGAGGGCTTACAGCATTTGCAGCTGTAATTTCTGAAAAATTAAATGTGTGTGAAGTATTAGGCTTGCTCTTTTATTTCTTTATGACTTTATCTATAAGAATTTTCTTTTAATGCTCTGGCTTTGAATTTCCAGCTTCCAGGTGATAAAATACTGGGTTTAGCAAAATTCTTCCTAGGCATTGGAGTCCCAGGAGATGCCAAGGATTTCTTCAATCAAGTAGAGGCATTAGCTTTTCTAGAGAGCAATAGGTAAGTGCTTTTCAATTGCAATTTATAATTTTCCGCTTTGTGGTGCTTTTTCCTTCCTCTTCATGATATTTGATCAAGTTTTCTTGAATCTATTATGATGAACTAGGGTTTCTATTCCATTGGTATTATCACTTCCTGCAACAGTCTATTCAATGACCCAGAAAGACCAGCTTAAGGTATGCATCTAGTCAAAAAAGCTTAACACACTTGTTTTGGTTGTCTTATAATTTAGTTGCTCTTGATTATTGGGATAAAGTGAGTTTCTGATCCTCACACTTATATTGCATGTTGTGTGTGTCTTGAAGTGTAATTACAGAAGCAGGACAATCTTGTTTATTTCTTTAAAAAAGGGAAAAATCAGTAGTACTTCATTGCTCTTTGTTGTCTTCTCTTTACATTATGAAATTTACAATCTGCAGCAGCGCTGCTACTTTAATTTTGTCAAAGTGACTGATCTTTGTTACAAAATTCATCAGGTTAGGGTGAATACTGTGCTTGGTTCAGCTGCACCTCCGCTATCTGTTAAGCTTGTCCGAGCTTTCAGCACTGGTGCTAAAGATTTAGCTATTATTGAGAATAAGGTGAGTGATGTCTGCCTGAGAACCTTTTTCCTGTAAAACAATTATTCACTACTTTGTGACCTTTTCTGTTGTTTGTTCTATTTTCCTTTGTTTGAGTACTCTATCTTTTGCATCAGCAGGAACTCCAGTACGAACCAAAAAGTGGACTTCATGTCTTGGATATTTTCTCAAAGAATGTGGATGTTGGAACTTACGTGTTTGTTTTTGAGGTATTCCTGTTTGTTTGATTTAGTGATCTATTTCCTTTCTGTTCCATTAAGGTTTACTATTATCTTCCAGTCCTTTATAATATTAAAACCTATTTTGTAGACGGTACTCCAAGATTCTGATAGTGGAAGTGATTATGTTACTGGCGGCCAAATACATGTACCAATATACATCACTGGAGTTATTAAAGTTGGCAGTGCAGAAATTACAGTTCTGGACCGTGACCTTGGCAGTATTGAAACCCAGAAAGAGTATGTTTGGTTTAAAAAAGCATTTTTGAAAATTGAAAAACTTTATGATTTATATTTGAATATGTTCAATTGTTCATATGAGTTTATGCCTAGCTGATTTTTTTCTGTTCAGAACTTTGCTTTTCATTTTTTTTGACATCTGCATTTCCAATCCCTCTTTACCTATCCAGGATAGATTTGGCTGGAAATGGTGTAGTTTCACTCTCAGCTAACCACCTGCAAAAGTTGCGGTTGTCTTTCCTTTTGACAACACCTTATGATCATGCTTTTAAGCCTCAACAGGTTGTATTTGCCTTTCGATTGACAATGCATCATGGTCATGCACTATTTTTTTTTTCCCAATACTCAATTTTTTGATGATTTTGTTGGTCTGTAGGCTTTTCTCAAGTTGAGACATGAAACAAAGGTTGAGCACATATTTGTGGTTGAAAATAATGCCGAGAAGTTTGAGAGAACTCTAGTTAAGTATCTCTTATTATGTGGGCTCAGCTTTCCCCTTGATTACTCGTCGTCCATTTGAATTAGTATAATCTGTCTATGTATGGCTCTGAATTCTATGATGGATTTTGTAATTTGAATTTAAAAATAATATATCATAATGAAAAAAAAGTTATGTGCTAGTTTTCATACATTGCATCTACATATGAATTGTCAGGACACAGGTGATAGATTGGATGTGCACTTATGTTTTCCCTAAGGCTGTAAAGATTTTCCATTCTTACTTACCAATATAATTGTTTCCATTTTGCTCACATTTGATAATTTTGGCATGTAGGATTTTCTTGGCTTGGTGGAAAAGTTTTTTTATCTCTCAGGCAGATATGACATTGATCTGATAGTTGGTGATGCTGTCATGGTAGCTTTCTCTAATTCCTCTTTATTTAATTTCCTTTCTTTCCCCTACTATACTAGCAATCTGAGCATAATTTTAATTGATCATTCAGGAAAACTCTTTCTTACAACCACTAGGTCATGTCGAATTAGATCTTCCTGTAGCTCCAGAGAAAGCAACCCGTCCTCCTCTACCCCCTGTAGACCCTTACTCAATATATGGGCCCAAAGAAGAGATAACCCACTTATTCAGGGCACCTGAAAAGCGACCACCCCAGAATATGTCTCTAACCTTCTTGTGTTTGACCCTCCTGCCATTCATCGGCTTTTTGATTGGGGTAAGTCTTGTTATAAACCCTCTCTATCAATGTTTTTGAGGTTAAATATTATGTTTAAAGTTCCTATTTGGTTGTCAATGCTGTCTCCCTAGAGATTTATAATCAGAGCCAAGGATCTTGTCTACCTAGAACACAAAAAGTTATATAAATATAGAGCAGAGCTTACTGGTACTGGTTCCTTTGTGAATAGTAGTTGTATAATTCAAGATTTATGTCGAACGCAAGACTCGTTTTTGAAAGAAGCTGGCCTGCTTAAAGCTTCCAAAAATTTTGGAGTTATCTGCATGAATTTGGAATTTCACTGATATGCTTTGTATAGTTAGTGTTGAATGTTGTTGGGACATTGTAGTTACTTATATTATCTTTTTGTTCAGTCAATTATCTGTGTAGTTAACTAATTCTGTTTGTATTAATTTACAGCTATCACGCATAGGGGTGAACCTGAAGAATTTCCCTTCTGCAACAGCACCTGCTACATATGCCATCCTCTTCCATATTGGCATTGCTGCAGTTCTGTTGCTTTATGTACTTTTCTGGTTGAAGGTATGTCTCTTCCGTGTTCATATATAAGTTATTGTGGATTCTCCACCCAAAAAATGATAAATTATTATGGATCCATTGAGCAGTTTCTGTCAGTTTCTTAAAAGTGGTAGTATATATATTGCGCCCCGTGTATAATAAAGCATTATCCATAATGTGTTATCTCCTGCATTTATGATTATGTACACCCGCTTAACTAGCAGGGGTAGTGACTTTTGTCTATAATGCATTTTGGTGCAATGTTAATTTTCATTTCATTTTTTCTCTGACAGACAGTTTTTTTCCCAACTTTTCCTATTGAAAGTGTGTCTGATTACATTTTTGTTCATGTGCAGCTGGACCTGTTCACCACACTGAAAACACTAGGGTTCTTGGGAGCTTTTTTGTTGTTTTTGGGACACAGAATTCTATCCCATTTGGCTTCAACATCAGCCAAGTTGAAGTCAGCCTAAGTAAAAGGAAGAACGTCTACATTAGCTTAGGAGAAATTGATATTTTCCTTGAAGGAAACGGTACTAATCCAATTTTGTAGGACCTATATTATACTAGCTGATGGCAAATTTAGGGTGCTCGATTATATTGATCAAAATAATTTATCCCCTATCTTTTTCATACCAGTCAAAGGCATCGATAAACCATTTGTGTTTTATCATATGACAAGATTTAGATACAATTCGTCATAATTTTTTTTTTTAAATTCTTCAATAAGAACTAAGAACTATTATAAAAATCTATATATAACGGGGTTAAGTTATAGAAACATTTCATTTGTTACATTACGATTGGATAATTTGATTATAAAAACATAAAAAGTTTATTTGAAATTATGGGTTGTTGATCACTTGATCATATGTTTATAAGATCATGGGTTATGATGTTACGTGAGTTTTTTTTTTGGGAGGGGGAGTGGTTCAAGACGCTTTAATCAAGTAATTTAAACTGGGTGATAGGCTTATTTTGTGATATATCCTTAGCAGTTTGAGTGTATATATTATTGTCATTTNAAACCCTACTAGCGCTAACACTCCTAGAAAACCGGGGTTAAGTTATTCCTTCACCAAGAACTATTCACTGTTTGTGTTCCTTTCTACGCAGAGCTATTTTTCTTAAGCAGATTGCTAAAACTTCTATTCTACTGCTTCTGGAATTTCATCCTTTATGTTTAAGGGAAACTGCACAGCAGTGACTTTTTCAAACATGTCCACTCCCCAATGACAAGCTTTCAAGCAAGAAAAATAAGAAAGAAACAAATATATAAGAAAAATTCTTGATCACACTATCATAGGTAATGTGGTACAATTAAATAAATAAACAGTATGCTGCCTCATATTCCTCTGATTTTTTTTTAATCTCGACTAAAGCATGAAAACTAATGAATTTAAGTGCCACTAGCTAGATAAATTCAAACAAAATGAATTTTGGGTGAGCTTTCACTGTAACTTGCGCCTGCAGTGAAGAGATCAAAGGAAAATGCAATAGAACACTGAAAGCTGTGTAAGAGTGCTCTATGTGAGAAATTTTGCACAATACTTTTGCCATCTTTCATTCAGCATTGCCGTGGTTTCCATGAGAATAGCACAAATTCTCTCAGTGAGAGGAGAATGTCATCATTCTGTAACCCGAACGCTCTCACTAGTAAGCCACATCTTCTTTTGAATAATTAACACTGTGTCATCCCCACCTTGTTCTGCATCGGATATGGCAACAGCCTCCCAGTGTAATGCTGGCAAGTAGCTCTTTATAAACTGCACTACTGACCGCTTATCATGAACAATGATGAAACCCTTTGGTCTGAGGATTCTATCCATCTCAAGTAGTAAATCCTCGGGACTGCATTCCTTTTCCATTATATCAGAAAATATAGTCCAAGCATGGAGTAAATCGTAAGTTCGAGGGTAGGTTGAAAAGGATTCACACCTGTCACAATCATACAGAAAGAATGTCAGTATCAGATGCAGCTGTGTAAACTCCTACGCAGTAGCAACAGAGAAGGGTTTAAATTATATGAAAACTTTGAAATCATGCACCAATCCACAAAGTTATTTTTATGTTAGTCCTAGCCATTTCCCTCGATGGAGTAAAAGAAAAAAAAATGGAAAACTTAGTAGGCGTCCCCTAAACATAACCAAGTAAAAATCATTCGTTTGTAATATAATATCAACTATACCAATTGTGAACCGTCCCTAGAAGTCCTCTGTCATATATTATCTTGAGAGTGTTTGGCCCATTTTCTGGCACGACATTCATAACCCAAACATCTTTGTCCTTCAAGGCAGCTGCAAACGAACCCATATTTGCTTTCATGTCCATCACATTCCTAAATGTATCAGGCTTAACTTTTCTGCTTAATAAAGTCCAGTAATTGTCAACTCGTTGTTGCCATTCTTCCTGCACAAAAGTAGTCTTGTCATATTCCAAACAGAAGTAAACAAGCCTTTGTGTCATATATCTTATTGTCCTGATGAAGAAAATTGTAAAATTTTCCCCAAATTGAACTCATATAAAGAACTGTCTTCCTAAAGGTACATCAGTACATCCTGAAAGGAAATGATTCAGGTATGTAAATACAAGACACTAGGCAGCAGGTTAGTTAATACACAAATGTAGTCAACAGATGAGCCTCTGGTCTCAGTTATCTTTGTTTACATTTTCAGTCGGCTAATGCAGGATTTCCAGCAAGTCCTTTACAACTGTTGTGTTTTATTTACAAATCCATTCTGGTGAATGAAAGAACACATTAATCCAAAGTTGTGAAAAGAAAGTTCAGACAAGAAATTACCGTGTCCTTCTCAAACATTTCGGTAGAATAGTCAAAATCAGCAAGACGAGGAGGTGGAGTAATCAATCGTGCAGGCCAAGGAACCAAACCACTTCCCTTCGCTTTATGCATTTCTGAATATTCCAGCACAAAATGAAGTTATGGTCTTCTCAACTTACAATACAAAAATGTGAACTAATGCTAGGAATTGTTGACAGTCCAGAACAAGCAAGTTAATCTATGAGCAAATGTTGTGATGTCATATCTATAACTAGGGGGCTTTGCGTGCCCTTTGTAAAATAAATGAGGGATCAAATTGTTGACTCAGTAAAAGAGGAGGGACCAAATAGTAAGTTTCATTTTATTTTAATTATATGTAATATTTTTATCTTAATATAAGTGGGAGGACGACCAGAAGGCTCCTCCCACATATAATATAGTATAGATAGATGTATCATGAGAAAATACATAATCTTTTTCTTTTTTCTTTTTTCCTCTAAAGAAAAGGCTATTTCATGAATTTAGGCCATGTATTCACAGCAGTTGATTATTTTATCTCTATTATCGGTCAGTCAGATTGTTTTAGAACTATTAATGGTTTTAAACATTCTCAGAATTATGGAAATAAAAAAGGATAGATTTGTATGAGTAAGTTTTACTCACGGTCAGAGTAAGGTGTGATGCAAGCTTCCATGTTAACTCCCCAGACTGCATCAGGATCATCATCAGCTTTGCAGAGCGGAGGTAGAGTACCTGGCCCTCTTTTTCGGTAGCAATCATTAGTCAGAGGCTTGACCCAAATGACAGTCTGGTTCCTTTTAGAAGCTATTTTCCAACACATCCGTTCTACTAAAGCACTCATGTCTCTCCATATTCTGAGATCCTCTTCATCTTGTGCATAGGCTTCAGGAGATGAATAGGCAAAATATCCTCCTGGCCTGAGTAGCCTATCCAACTCAAGAAGAAGGATGCCATCTCTCTGAAGCCAATCAATTCTACAGCGAGAACAATGAGCAAGTTCAAAAGATCTACTCGGATATGGAAGTCTTTTTGTCCCTAAGACACCAAGATATGCAGGAATGCCTCTCTCTAGAGCAAACTGAATTTGGTTCTGATGAACATCATTTGGTGCCAATGACATTGCTATAACATTAGAAGAAAGCAAATATCCTCCAAAGCTTGCAACTCCACAGCCAACGTCGAGAACATTGCGCAATCTTCCTTCATTGTTTATGATATTGTTTGGAAAGTTTAGCATCTGTTCAGTCATGATTATAATGTTAATATAGCCTCAGTCAGGAAAGAAATTAATTTTTCAGTAATCATATTTTTCCCAAACAAGAATAGAGCAGTTGGCATACATTTGCAATTGATGCAATGTATTTATCAGCACCGTAATGGAAATGCGTTCCTCCACCAGGAAAGACTATCTTTTCATTTTTTACAACCATCCATCGTTGATCGGATTTCTCAGTTGCAAGGTGGGTATGAGGTATATTTGCTTTCCATACTTGATCTCTGCTTTTGGGCCACTTGATTGGAATCTATTTTTTTATCAAGAACGACATGAAAAATAAGACTGTAAGCCCAAAAATAACTCCAAAATCTTGAAAACTCTTACTTCAATCTAATTAGCAAGTACTGGACAGTCACCTTGTACCCTGGGGGAGGAGGAATCAAGCAATTATAACGCCTCTCAGGCATTGGGCAGTGTCGCTCATAATGCTCCATCAAAGACAGATCAAGCTTCAGCCTTGTCTGGTATAATAGGTTTCTATCTAGACAGGGAATCAGCTCTGAGAGATGATCATCACAGACCTTTAAAAAAGTAAATAGAAAATTAGAAGTTACTTGATTGTTTCATTACAGGAACTAACATTTGAAGTAACAGGTAAGGAACAATGTAAAACTTGTTCATTTGAACGGTAACTCACTGGAATGGTCTTTGGTATAGCACCATACTCTCCTCCTTCAGCTTTGGAGGAAGATTCATCCACGTTATCATCCCCTCCCAAACCAAAGTGTTTTAAAGATTTACTGCCATACTCCAGAGGGGATGAACCACTTTTCCGAGAACACAAGTAAATAAAAGCACAAACAATCACCAAAACTAACACTGTGACCAAACGCTTTCTTGGGTGCCCATCTGCTCTGACTCTTGGCATTCTTGCCACCGCAAATGAATCACCTTTTACTATGACTTGAACTGGCAGAAGATGAAAATTCAAAATTTCAGAAGGCAAGCAATTGCTTAATCCAAACCAAACACAATTTCCCACCACACTAACTTGTCCAATGTTCAGCAGAAGGCCCTTAATTTATAGGCACCAACTTAATAATCCATGTTCCATTTATCATCTACGGTGGATGCAGGTAAGGAGCACATAGTGAAAACTGCAAAAAAAGTCAAGACCAAAATAAATGGAACGAACCTCATTAGCATTATAACAATAAGCACAAACTCATTAGCAAATCGAGGGACCTGCTGGAATTCCTCCTAGAAAGAAATATCACTGTTCGATCCAATAGTTTATTTATTTATTTATTTTAAAATTGGAAGACACAGGAATGTTATTTCCAGGAATTTTGATTAGTGAAAGAGACTGACAATAGCCATCTAGCAGAAACAAATAATTCATGAAAATTACCCCGCCCAAAAGAATACAGAGTACTAATTGCTTAACGTAAAAAAAGGTAACAAGTAGTATAGTCGTCACTAAGAAAGGAAATCCAAATTCCAAAACACAATGTTTACATCATTTCGCAAGTTACATCGAAATCAGATCCGAGTCCTGTTGTTCATGAATTATGAGATGAAAACGAAAACGGAAAGATGGATCTGAGGGTTCGAAAAGAAAGCAAGGGGACTGGAGTCCGAGTTCGGTGGGAAAAATGGGAAAGAAGACAAGATAATGTGATACTTACCTTTGAGGATGCAAGAACTTTGCCTGAAAGGGGAAGAGAGAGTAAGGTATTTGAACAGTAACAATCAAAATCGCAACAAATAGGATCTATGCAGAGATCTAATCCAAAATATTATATTACATCTTTAGCTTTAGCAGCTGCAATTGGTAAGAACCAAGACGCGTATTGAGTATCAGAAATGGGGAGAGCCACGGAGGAAGCCCGACTATAAAGGGCCCAAATGATGGAGTTGACTATAAGACGAATGTTTTAGTTTTTTTTTTTTAAGAAAAAAAAAAGTAAAATAATTCTTGCTGAGATCCAAATCCAATCCATAGTATTTGTTAAATAGTATTTTAAGAACATAGGGAATTTGGTTAATTTCATATGTAAGAATGCAAAAAATAAGTAAAATTGTCCTTAATATTTCATTGTGATTATATAGTGATAATGTGATGTAATTCA
>QANZ01004187.1:149966-165945 GCA_003254925.1 Chamaecrista fasciculata
ATTTAAAATTTAAAATTTATGTACCATAAATCCGAAGTTCCATATTGTTTTTAATATGTTCGCTTGATATTTTTGAAGTGTCAAAATAATGCGTAATTAGTCGCTGTAGTCAAATTTAAGAGATGAAGGTTTTAATAGTAAAAATTAAATAAAATTATAATGAAAATTTTATTAGTGTTGGCGGCAGCGGGGAATTTCGATGTGATAAAAGCTCTAAAATCGCGCAATTTTTCTGGTTTTTGTGCATCGAACTCCTTCAGCTTGAAATTTCTTTCTTCTTTTTAAACCCTATAAAGTATAAACCTAACGACGCAGCACATCATGGACAAAATTCACGAAGCTGCATCCAAAGGCAAAAAACGCCGACGAGATGAAGAAACGGAGGAAGAAAACACCGACGCCGATCAAACTCGCTCCCTCGGTGCGTGATTTCATTTCCTCTTGTTCTGTGTTCTCATCTTTCATTTACGTATCTTTATTTGCGTGAATCATTTTAATCGCAGTGCTACAAATTCTTCTATCAAATTCACTACTATTTTCATTTTGTTTCCTCAATTTTTTTCATAACGTACGGAAATCTGAAGTGCAGAGGACGATCTGACATTTAGTGATACATTGGTGGCTCTTCGGATAATGCGAGCTCAGTTTCCGCACGTTGAGAAGGTTAGCAATTGAAATAGTCTGTTCTTCTGGTTATATTGAGAGATTTTGACAAGTGCCGCAGGAGTGAAGAAAAGATGAGAACGTCTTCTTAATGCTTTGTGCATTATGGATTTTGTTGAAATGCTGTTATCTCTTTTAATTCTGTTGAAATATTTTAATTTTCTTAAAATATGCTATTCATGTTAGCAGGTTTCGGTTCAGCCGTTTATTTTGAAGTCACAATTGTATAGCAGTGTCAAGGACAGGACGCAAGTGGATAGGGAATTAGAGGTATAATTCTTTTTCCCCTGAACTTTTTTGAAATTCTTCTGCGTCTAGTTCTTAGTAGAAATGTTGAATTCCCTATCAGATTTAAATTCTTTTCAAGTGTGGGAGTTGTTAATATACTACTAATTACTGTCTAAAAGTGATACATATCTCTGAAGTGCATGACAATGACATATTGACATTACTGGTCAATAAGCGATGATATTTTCCTATAATTAATTTTATATATAGTCTTTTTTTTTGTTTTTTTACTTTGCAATTATTTTGTGCTAACAATCTTTCTCTTGCATTTGCATTGACAGGTTTCATTTACTTTACAGCTGTAACATGCTTTTATTTTTCCATCCATTCAACATAGAAATTAGAACAAATAGATCATTGAGTTGAACGAAAATAATAATTCCCCTCAGAGCTGCTTGATTTATTGGAATAATTTATATTCTAGTATTAGATAACAATCATGCCATGTTATTCGATGCATAAATATTTGAGACTCTATCATTTGGTGGGACAACTGAAAAATTATCAGTGGAAGGGGACGTTTGGTAATTTATGAAAGTTGGCAAAACGTTTTACTTGAGAAGAACATTGGAGTGGTGTTGTCACTATATACTTTTGCACCAAACACAAGCAATGGGAGTTTTAGATGCTTAGATGAAGATAACAGTGTACTGAACACCCTATGTAGTGTTGTTTCCTTTCCTAAAAAAAAGATATTGTTTGGCAACTACTTTTCTGAAATCTGGATTCCTTAATTATGTTCTGGAGCATTGACAGATTAATGTGGATTTTGATTTTCTTTTGTGCAGTCTCTAAGGAGGGATAAAGTTCTGCGCATTTTCAAATTGAATACTGGACAAGATGATCATGCTATAATGTTTTTGAATGACTACTTAAATCAGGTTGGTTGAATAGATGGCATATAGTGCATAAGTAGTCTCATTTCAAGCATATTTTCTTTCAGTTTCAATAGTTTCTTGTTGGGCCATGATGCCAACTGTTCCTAGTAATTTGAGTGTTACTGGACCGTGTCTGTCCTTTTTTTTTGTTTTTGTTTTTTAAAAAAATTTCTTATATAAATTGGGTATGGTTTGATCTATTAAGACTCTGATGGATTCTTGATGCACCGAACATGTTAATTGTGCTTAATTATTCATGCATAGATAGATCACGTTGTTAATAGAATGGATAACAAGAAGCAAGGGGCATATGAAGTTTTTGGGTGGTTCAAAACGCAAGTTCTTGATTCAAAGATGGAACCTAGCATTGAACATCAGGAGCTTGTGAGTATTATATATGAATCAGTTTTAGCTTTCAGTAATCCAGGACAACTTCTAAAACTGGTTATTTTAATTAGTATGGTATTTTCTGTTGCAGTGCTCACTCTTGTCACTCGGGGGAAAGGTGAAGGATAGTGACATCTCCCTTTTAATTAATGCAGGCATCCTTGTGAGTAAACTAGGAATATAAAAATTGCCTATTTTGTTTATTTGCTATGATTGGCTGTAGTTGCACCCGTGTGGTTATTGGTTTCACAATGTACACATTTGTAAACGTAACATAAAGTATTTAAGTAGTAAGTAGTTACTTAGGAGGCACATATAATTGATGGAATTTTTCTAATTTTCAGTCTTCGGTTGTGATGGAGGACCATAAAAGAGAAAGAGTGCAATAGAAATAAGAAAGGGAAAGGGAAGTGAGAGTAAAATCTGAATAGTCTACCCAGATGCATGTCTGACATGCAATAAGTGAGGGAGTTTTATATAGGAAGCCCAAGTCAAAGCTAATAAAATTATAGAAGTAAACAACTTCTAACAGCAATAAAAGCATGGTTCAATTTTCAAACTCTATTATTCCTTAGGCAGTATTAATTAAAATTTCCTTAATGTACTTCAATATGTTTCTTAAGTAGTTTTTTGTTGGTTGCATTTGCCATCTATTTTCAATCTATGGATGAATTTAGTATATATATTTAACCATTATGCTTACTTTTCAGACTCGGCAACTTATTGATCCAAACATGTATTGGTTTGCAATTCCAAATATTGGCTCACTACTTAAGGGACTTTCTCAGGTGTGAACTTTGTACTTGATGTAGCTTGATAGAAAACCTAACCGGTCTGGGTATGTTTTTTTGTAACTCTGATTCTTGACTCTGCTAATTGAATTTTTAAACTCAAAGCACCACCAGCTTTTTAGATTCTTAAAAATTTCATTGAAAGCATATCAAGCATAAGCCACTGCAGACGTAGACAAGTCCAACTGTGAACTTCTATTGCTGGAGGATTTTATTCTCTGGTGTGGATGGGGAGGACTAATGTGGGCTGTATTCTTTCTGTTTTGGTACCATATGATTTGGGTAGTAATTTGGAACTGACAGTATCTGAAATTTGTAGGCTTTACTATTATGAGAGATACCAAGAACAATAAAAATGTCTTTCTGAAAAAGTTCTATTACCTTGACGCATTATATTCTAATTTTTCCAGATGAGGACATATATCTGAAGTACAGAAACTTTTTTAATGAAGATTGGTTTAAACTGGTTTTCCTGTTTGTTCAGGGTAGAAAGGAAATTATGTCTCTTCTCAATCGTCGTAAATATAAAGAGATGATGTTGGCCTCTTTGGAAAAGAAGCGGCTGCGAATGTCTCCACTTGATATGAGGTTTCATCTACGTGATCTGATTGGATCTGGTCATCTTGAAACTGACCTGACACCAACTGGTTTGATTGTTCGGGTCTCAAAAGACTAGGGTCCGAAATTCAAATATGTATTTGGATCCATCTAATGATTTGGGTGCCCCTAACGTGGCCATCAAATTGAAGAACAGGTGTAGTTGATCATGCCTTGGGTATATATAATTTACTTTTATCACTTTAAAAGGCAATCTTTCTTATGAGGCAATTCTGTAGGTGAAATGTAATCCAGGTTGATCAAGAGAACTCATTGACATCTGGAAGTCACATTAACTTACATCAACGATAGTCACGGATCAATAGAAGCTAATGTGAGTCCCTTCCTCACTAGGTCTTGCTTAGTGCTTGATGTTCTTTTAGGATTAGTATCTGTAAAATTAACTTGTTGAAGGACTTCATTTGTTTACAGGCTATTGGAAGCCATGTAAAACTAGGTTTTGTACTTTTGTTGCCTTTTTTAAGGTGTGCGGTGTTATAGTGGCAAGTTCATGTAATTTACTTGAATTTTTCAATATATGAATGATACAAACAATCAAAAGCCGCACAATTGAATTTTCTAAGGAGTCATATTCTTACCAAGCCTTGTAACCAAATGACTTCTATCATGATGTTTGTTGCTGCCATATATTTTGCTTGTATATTAAAAAGCACAATAGTGTGGATTTGCAAGGTCACGTTCTGACTAATAGCACAACCCAAAAAAAGTAACGACATAACTTGTTAGAGAGTTTAATGAGAGTCCTAGAGTAATCGTGGTTAAGCATAAAAGTGTCAAAATGCTTATACCATTGCCTAGAAGATTGTTTAAGCCATATAATGACTTCTTCAAACAAATATGGTCTTCCCTTCCTTTAACAACAAATCTTTTAGGTTGTTGCATATAAATTTGTTCTTAAAGTTTGCCATGTAGAAAGACAATTTTGACATCAAGTTGTTCAGGCTTTAAGTATAACTAAGCAACTAAAGGAAGCAACATGTGAATAGTGCTATGTTTAACTAGAGAGAATATCTCGTTATAGTTTATACTCTCCTTTTGACTGAAATCCTTTTCAACCAATCTTAATTTAAACCATGTGGCTTAAACCTCGGGGATTCTTTCCTTTTTCTTAATGATCCATTTGAATTCAGTAATCTTTTTAGGAGGTCTCTTGTGAAGAGATTCAATCTCCTCACTCATAATAATAGTCCACTGAAGAATCACTACTTGTGACAACATTTTGATACATAATTGGATCATCTGATTCAAAGGTGTCTACCTACCACAAATACCATTGAGGTGGCCTCATTTGCCTTCTTGTTCTGCTTTTTGCAATAATATATTGTTGTTACTCTTGAGGAACATCTGCGTCTTCTAATTTTTGTGCTCACCATCATCAGGTTGACCTGAAGCAAGCGTCATCTACTTATCAACAATATGATCATTTTCTACCTCCGCAACTTCTTGTTTTTGATGAAGTATGGATGATTCATCAAACTTGACATATCTGCTAATTATAATTTTAAGTCACTTATTAGATTCATCACACCACAATTTGTCTTTCACCCATGTGCATATCTAACAAAAATGCATTTCAATGCCCTTCTCAAGTTTGCCCACTCTGGAATGAGCATAAGCAGGTGTGTTTAACAACTACGAGGTGTGTTTAACAACTTCTACCCATAGATTTTTTTGACAAACTGGCATTCAAAAGTACAGCTGTCAAAGTGGGTCAACCCGGCTTAAACGGGTTGACCCACCACAGGTTGTGGATTGTACGGGTTGGCTCATCCGAGCTAGAATATTTGGTGCACTAGAATTGGCTCACTTAACTCACTAACATTTTTATTTTTTTTTCTTTAAATTTCAAAGTATATTTTATTTTTGCAACCTATTTTTTTTTCTTGTACATATATGATACATTATAATTTAATAATTTATNCTATTCAAAAGGATACTGCTTACTCTTTCTTTCGAATAGTGTTATGTTATTTTGTTGGGAAATGATGTAAAACACACCACAATCCACTCTCCTCACCATTGATGACCAAATGTATGGTCAAGATTTCCTACTTTTTGCCTTTATTTTTTTAAGCTAAAACAAAATGAAGAAAGAGAAAGAAATGAAATGATGAAATGCTATGGGAATGGGTAGTTCTATAGCATTACCCTATTTTGTTTTGGTGTTTTTCACGTAGTACAATGTCGAACTATTCCTTCATTTTGGCAGGAGTCATAATTGTACTTTTTCCTACGTATAACTCTAATTCATTGTTGGTTTTCAAGACCTTAATTTAATTGCTAGCTTACTTTTCAATAAGCGCCTTCCACTTCTTGAAAATAGGAAATACTTCATTTTTGTGCTTCAAAATATATACCCAGAGTCACCGATGCACCACCTTTTAATGGATCAAGTATAGGGCCACGCAAATCAGAATAGATGTAGTCAAATGTGTCCTTAGTCCTATGAGTGGTTGTACTACAGTCTCTTAACTATTTAGCAGGCTTTAGTTGATGACATTGATGCAATGTTAACACTGACAGTTATGCTACCTTACATAGAGGCTACTTTTAACGTAAAACTTGTATCTTTGAGAACCAAAGATATTAATATCAAAAAAAAAAAATTTCAAATCTGGCACATACGAAACATTTGTCAGAGTTCTCATCTTAATTTGAATTGTTGTAATGCCAACTACCTTACAGGAAATATTATGTCATAAGAACAACTCTGTCATTAAATGACTAGTAAGAAGAAAACTAGACCTAGTCCCGATTCTTATTATGCTTCACTGCTCCTTGAAGCTGTACACTTGGATGGTCTTCAATGACTCCAAGAGGTAGTTGGTGGGGTGGTTGGGATGTAATTGTTTGATTTTTACCAGCTCCATCAAAGAGGTAGTTGGTGGTTATTCTTGATGAAGTTTTCCCTTCTAAAGTTAAAATTTTATGGATATACGCTTATGAATGATCGTTTGTTGTAGGGAATAAAATGAAAAAAAATGGAATTAGAATACATATTACATATAAGCTTTATAATCATTTTCCTAAAAAATAAAACTTAATCCAAGTAATATGTTAAATTAAGAGGTCTATCAAATTTTGCTAAGTGACAAGTGGGTTTAGATCCTTTCCAAAAGGCGACCGATGAAGAAGTTTGCATGTTTCGGCAGAAAAAGGCGACCGATGAAGAAGTTTGCATGTTTCGGCAGAATCAGCGAAGATAAACAAAGCAGGTGGCGAATCTGAACTCAAAGAGACGATTGTGGTTGAAGAGCCTTCCATGGCTGAATCCTCTCAAGTTTGGTTTGAGTCCACTCTGTATTTTAGATTTGATTTTGCTTGTTATACCTTCATCTCCATTATAGTTTAATCTGGTGATGATTTGTTATATTTTTCTCTCCTCGTATGTTCTTGGGGATGGGCTGTATGTTTCTTTAATTTGCTTAGGGAGAGTAGATCTAGCTTAGGATGTGTTGTGTTGTATGATCTACGGATCTCTTTGTCTATCAGGGAGCATAGGCTTGTGTTTGGAGTGTTTTTCTTTAGTCTACTTGTACTCTTGATGTTCTCTGCAGCTTGGCTGGATTGTGTAATGCATTTTCGGACAAAAAAAAAGTGACAAGTGGGTTTTACTCACTAGTCACTACTAAGGAATTACGGTCGTCATAGCTTTTGTAGTTGATAAATGATTAATTTAACTACAAAATGATTAATTTCACTATAATTAGTTGAAACTTAAATAAACTTATAACTGTTATCTAAACTGAAATTTTAAAATGCCAGCAAATTCTTGATTAGAATATTCATCAGCGTATTGGAGGAATATTCTTCTCTTCGAGTACGGGACTGACGACCCATTTCATCGGCCATTCCAAAATGATTTAGGAATATCTTGCTAGTTCTTCGTTTTTAATAAAAATAAATTGACGCTCTTTGCGGTTTTGAAGGATTTTTTAATGTCTCCAGAAATCAAAATCATAGTCAAATCAATGTTGGTTTCTTTCTTTCTTCCTTTTTCTCCGATGCAGGCACCTTTAATCCTTTTTCTTTTCTTCATAGATCCACGACTCACGAGCCATTTTTTTCGCTTTCACTGCTACTTTTTGTTTTTGGGTTATAACTTGTAATTAAAGCTCTTATTGGATTTGGATGATTAGGATATAAGTTTATTATATTATATATGTATGTAAAATAAATTAGGGACTAAATTGTTGACTTAGTAAAAAAAGAGGGATCAAATAATAAATTTCTCTTTATTTTAATTACATATAATATTTTTATATAGTATAAGTAGGAGGACGACCAGAAGGCTCCTCCCACATATAATATAGTATAGATATAGATATAGATATAGATATAGATATTATTTTATAGATTAAGAACCACCCAAGTGTGATAATATATTTTATTGGGTAAATTACACTTTAGTACCATGTTCGTTCAAAAGTGACACTTTAGTACCTTATTCTTTGCATTGTTAATATTTTGATACCATATTCTTTCAAAAGTGACATTTTAGTACCTCGTTCTCTTATCTATATTTCACCTTTTGCTTTGATCTGATTTGATATAAGAGAAGAGGTGGCTAAAATATATTTGTTTACTTGAGGATTAAGATATTAAATTGATAAATTTACTTTGGAGTTGTCTTCTAGAATTTTGACTCTGCGTGTTCTCCGAAGGAGAAATATGACTTCTTATTCTGAATTATCATTGAAAAATTTTAGTCGAGTAAAATATTATGAAAGAAACAGATGTTCTACTTCTACCATTCAATTTTTTCTATGTTTAATAAACAATTATACGTGCCTCATTGGTAGGGAGGCATCAAGAGGTTGCAGTTTTTCACTTCTATTTATGGAGTTATGGACTATGGTGAGTGTCGTGGCCTCGACATATTTCTAACTTCTAAGAAAAAAAAACTGTTTAATTTATATATGTTTGTTTGATATATAAGACATGTTTGAAATGTTAAAAAATGTTAATTTTTTTTCTTAAGCTATTGATAATGTATTGTAACAATTATAGATGTTAAATTCATGTTTCAAGACTAAGGACTCGAAGAGATTGTAAAATTTGTTAGTCTATTTGTAAAATATAGACACAAATTGACTTATTTTTGTTCTTTCAGGATTTGGGCATTAAAAGATATGCAATGTAAATCCAAGTTGATATTACAAATAGGGCAATGTTTCTCACTTGATTAATTTGTTTATTCATTATCAGTTTAATTATAACTAAATTTATGTCCAAATTGGTAACTAGCTAGCTCGCTTGTGCACTTGGTAGGTATTTTTTGTCTTGAGCAGCTAGCCCCTGTGCATGATTGACTATAGTTTCAGCAGAAAAAGTTAAAGAGGTGTAGAAGAATAAGGCTTTACGTACCTTCATCATTGTAAGTAACCTCTTTGTCGCCTTGTTTTAATTTTGCTGTTTCTTTAATAGTATCACTGCATCCTTCCAACACTAGATCGTATAAAATTATTGGTCGAACAAAGACAGGTTTTGAACTTATATTGTCTTATAAGTTTCTTAAACAGGGAAACCTATAGTGTTTAATTACTAATTAATTGCAAAATCAAATAAAATTAATTATCAGATGTGTCTGTAACTGTTAATATTTTCAATTTGCACCTGATGATTGAGGTATATATATATATGGAACCTCAAGTCCCATCTAATGATCACATTTGAATAGTTTGCCCTCAAAAAAGTCTGGTTAGTTAATTGGTCGACAAGGCAAAACTCCAATTGCTGCGAAAGAAATTTTTTTTTTTTATGCAAACCATCTCATATATTGGAGTGTATACACTCAGCTCAGAGTACTTTTGCTGTGTTTTAGGTACTTAAGTTAGCAGTTCTGCTAAAAAAAATTTAATGAATTACCTTTTGGAGAAAAAAAATTAACGAACAAAAAGAAAAACTAAAGAACTTTTCAAAGACCAAACTCTGTTATAGTCTAGAATTTAATTTGTTAACATCAGCTTTTAGAATTAATTAATTAATAAATACGACATGACATCTTTCATATTTTAGGAAAACTCTCCCTATACTGAAATGGTATTCAGTTTTTCTCACTTTATATATGTTTTTTAACCCCTTGCGAAGTGTTAGTTATATATAGACCTGAGATTGAGACTTTTCATCAGTTAGAGACTACACTTATCTTTTAATCTACTGAATTGTTTGCCTTTCTTATAGCTAATTCTGAAACTCAATCAAACTCTGGAAAATTATATCCATGACTGTAGTTTTAAACTGTTTTTTGATTAGTCCTAGTCCATTAATGGATTTAACTGAAGCAAGCTAATAATTTACGAATCTGTGTTCCATAATAATTTACACACTGCTCATTGATTATTACCCTTGACAATTTATGTCCACAACCAAACATGAGGCCGACGTGTGCCTCTCATGCCTTGCCTTAGCGCATGCTTGCGACTTTTGGCTCTAAATATAGCCTTTTTTTTTAAATTGTTCATCAAGTCTTCATTTCGATTAATTTAAATTCTAATCACATCGTGCACCTAGTTAAAATAAAAAAGTTTCCCAACAAAAATAATTATGTTCACAAAGATTTGAATTTAAAACTTTGCTCAAGCAAATATCAAACTATTTATCACTTGGATCCACCTCAGATCAGACACCTGTGTTTTCTTTGATTTTCACAATTGGTCAAGAAACCTCAATTGCCCTTTTTTAAATTCTGGTTTTTTATTATTTCTTAAGAAGGTTTTTTTTTATCCAAAAGGAAAATATTTTTCGTTTAAAAAAAATAGACAAAATATTATAATTAGGTGAAAATCTGCGTTTAGTGTAGAATTGAAGTTAAATCTTTTCTTCAGTTTTTCTCTCTCAATTCTGATATATATATATATATATATATATATATCATTATATTCTGATAGCAACCCCTCCAAGTTAACAAAATGGGTTTACAAGCTTGAGTTTTAGGAATTCAAGTTATCAACTGTTAAGATATTTTATCTCTATATACAAATTTTGGAAGAATACATCTTATAATTCGAACACCAGTTAACATCCTTCAAGCCATACGGATTTGAAAGGCTTCAACTAATTAATCAATATCTACATAATGATATTGTATTTGTATGGAGTATAGTCTTCCATTATTCTCATAATTGAAAACAATGAGTACTTGATCCGATAGCTGTCTCCCATCTGATCTGGATGCCTGGATTTTGATTTGATTAGACTTTTTTTATCAAATAGGAGCTCTTGATATAAATTGAACTCCATGAAAAATTGTTAATTAGTATTAGTTAACGTATTAGGATTTACATGCAGGTAGACAGTTTAAACTTAACCTATGATTTATAAACCATATTCAATGCTGTTTAGCATTTTCTTCATTGATATGCATTTTAATTTGTTTATGTTATTTTCCTATATCTGATAATGGAATGGAATATTATGTATAATAAAATTCTTCTCCAACTTGTTAAATGCGCACACGAAGTGACAGTAACACAGGTTAGTATGGGAGGAATTTGGATCATCAACTTAGGAGATTAAAAATAAAATAAAGTGGTGTTATTATATAGATTTGAGAATATATATATATATGAGATACTGTTGTTTTATCTGATTGGTTATATAAATGAGTACGTATCTAGAGAGAGAGAGGGTTTTGGTTCAGGAAGAGCTTTCAAATAGTAATAGAGTGGTAGCATATGATGGAGAATGGGCTAGATACAAACAAAAATGGTATAGAGAGGAGCTTATAGGAAAGGGGTTTTAGCCTCACCAACCAAATAATGCATTTTATTTGTTATTCAATTCAACTATCAATCAGTTCCACGTAACAGGTGTTGCTGTCATTGATCCATCGGATCGACGTGGGTCTTTAATTATTTCCCTCCTAGAGAAGCAGGAAAAATAAAGACTAAATTTTTTTAAAAAACAAAAAATCTCTCATGTGATAGTTATGGTTATAGGCTTATAGCTAGCTAATAGAAAAATCTTTGGTTTTTATACTTTTGGATTTTTCTTTGTGATCAAATTGTGACGAATACTATAATTTTACATTATAAATTTATAAAATCATTTACTTTCACGTATTATATTTTGATTAAAAAAATTGATAGCTAACCTTATGGTTAATTAATGATTATATATACGATAAAATACAAAAATAGTCCATATGGTTTAATTTATATATTTGCATGATGATATTATGTAGTTTCAAAATTTTGAAATTGGACCCGGTGGTTTGCAATATTAATATATTGGGACCTTACCGCAAAAAAATTAACTACAAATAGCCAGCAATAATTTTATTTTGATCTTTAATATTTATATTATGTTCTGTTTTAGTCCTTAAATAGGGATTGAAATGAGATTTTCATATATTAATTGTAGCTAATTTTTTACAACAAAACCTCAATATGTTGATGATACAAACCATAAGACACCACAGAGTAGCATAAATAAGTCAAACTATATGAATTATTTTTGTAATTTACCTTTATATATCTATATCTATACTATATTATATGTGGGAGGAGCCTTTTGGTCGTCCTTCTACATATACATTAGTATAGAAATCATTATTTTATATAGGGAGTTAAAATCTCTAATTAGTCCCAAATGTATGAAGTAATTTCAAATTGGTCCTAAATATTTTATTTATTTTAGATGAATTTTACATATTTTTATAATTTTTTAAATTGGTCCTAAACTTACTCATTTATCAATATAAGAATCTTATGTAATCTTTAACTTTAAATCAATTCAAATGTTACTCATTTATCAATATAAGAATCTTATGTAATCTTTAACTTTAAATCAATTCAAATCTTATGTCCGTTAAGGCACGCTAAGCCTCTAGTGTATATATATCTTATATTATATGGCTCCACCCCTTTCTGGTCGTTCATGTTTAAAACTATAGTCTATGAAATTAAAAATAAGAGAAAATTTACTATTTGGTCTCTCTTTCTTTACTAAGTTAACAATTTAGTCCCTTATTTATTTTACATACATATTTGCGTGCCCGTTAGGGCACGCAAAGTCCCTAGTATATATATATATATATGCATAGGTTGCTTATATATATCCTAGCTAACCCAAGAGTAATACTCTGATCTAGAAGAGGTTCTTACATTTAATTAATTAGTACTTAAAGAGTTAAGATTTAAAAGTATTTTGAATATTATTGCATCTAATAAAAACACATGAAAAAAAAAGTGTTATATATACAATTATGTTATTTTTGCGGCGCAAATGAGTAAGGTGTCATGTATCGCGAAAAGAACGGGGCTTGTGATGCACACTTTAATTTCTGTGTATTCTTTTTTTTTTGATCTGGAAACGAAATTTCATTAACACAAAAGACAGAAAGCAGAAACATATGAAGTATAGTCCCAAGGGACTATACAACTGTCCTAGAGTTACAGTTCATCGAAATTACATCAGAAGAAATGTCTGCAGAATTAGAAATATTACAACTTCTAGGAAATTGGAAATGCATAAAGTCATAAAGGCAGGAAAGGTAGATAAAACTAGGCATAGATGTAAAGATAGTCTTTGGGCAAGAAGAAGTTCTTCCCCAGTTTGCCAAGGAGTCAGCTGGTTGGTTGGCTTCACGGAAGATATGATGGACCGTGGCATCTTCAAAGTGTTGCAGGAAAGACCTGCAGTTGTGAACAAGGCAGAACAGATGATGATGAGATGAAAAATTCCTATCAGTAAGGAGTTTGACTGCTAGGAGAGAGTCCGTTTCAATAATAATATGGGTAATATTAAGATCTTTAGCCAGTTGCAATCCATGGAGAATGCTCCAAAGTTCGGCTTTTAAAATGTTTCCTGAGCCCAGAAAAACAGAGAAACCAGAGGTCCAGTTTCCAGTATGATCTCTAATGAGACCTCCTGCTCCTATTAGATTATCCTTTGCTGATCCATCACAGTTAAGTTTAAAAAAAGGAAAAACAGGTTTAGACCAATTAATAAAGGAAGTAGAAGATGGAGGAGAAGGAAGAGAGGAAGAAGAGAAAACGTAGTAAAACTCAACAGAATCAGCAAGAGAAGAATTAATAATCAGGGGGGGGGTTGAAGGGTTTCTGATTGAAGATAAGATTATTTCTGGCAAGCCAAATGTTTCTGATAAGAATAGTAAAGAAAATAGACCAAGGGATGTTATGTTTAAAAAGTTTCTTATGATTGCAATGAAAGTTTAACCAATCTGGAAAGGATAAGGAAGCATTAGAAACAGGGGGATCAATCGAGTTCCAAATCTGGGAGACAACCGGGCAGAAGCGAAAGAGGTGTTCTCTATCCTCAATGGAATTTTTACATAAAGCACACATGGGAGAAGAAGAACAGTTTTTCATGAAGAGGTAGTTATGTATTTCTGTGTATTCAACATTCATCAGAAAGTGCTGGTAGTCGTACGTCGTCGTCGTCGCCTAATTATGGTCATTGCTTCATCCATTAACACTTTGCCATTTGCCACCTAAGCACACATGCAACGTCACTTTATCTTCCTCTTCATTTCAATTTGCCCCTTCCAAACACAGCACAATTATTTTATTGTCCCATTTTAGGATATTATTTTTTTATTATCTATTTTTGTTTCATTTAGAGTTACATATAGCCCCACAGTCCACACTCATGGTGGATTATATTAGTGTCTGTTTCTTCCATGCACCGTGTTTCATTAGCTACTTAATTTGTTTGTTCCTCTTCTCAAATCATATATTAATTATTAATTAATTGTATTAATTTAGCCCTCCCCCCATAGCTGGGTTCCAATATCTTACGCATGAAATGGGTAGGGTTTAAGTTTAACCCATATCATTTATTAAAATGGTTTATATTTTATTATATCTAGCTCTAGTTGCATTAGAAAAATTGATGCTCGTGTTATACTACTTTTTGATGATATCCAATCATATATATTCGAGGTGTCTATACGTGATTGATGATGCTTATGCTTGTAGAAATCAATTTCCTGGGTTTTCAAGCTATCACCAAGAATCTTCAGAGTGTCTTCTTTTTCGTTAATTTTTATTTCTATATTGTATAAACTATTTAAAATTGAGAATGACATAAAGTCTTAAATTGTGGGTCTGTCTGGCTAATCATTTATCCACTTGGGAGTTCTATCTTATTCCAAATTAGTGTTTTTAGATGATGCAGTGTTAAATTCCTTGTGATGGTGGATTTCCCTACAACATTACTAAACTTAACGCGGCATGCCATATTTGCTTTATTTGTTGACAAATCACAAAGAGTTGTATAGTGAATCAACAGCTAGCCAGCTACTATTTCACATGCTATGTTATTTTGAAGAATCCTGCTTTTAATATTATATGTGTGTGTGTATATGAACTTTTTCCCCTCAATCTACGACGACATATAACTTTTGATATATTAGGCAACTATATTTGAGAATATAATAAGTAATTGGTCTATCAAAGAAAAAGTCCCTTTTTTTTCTAACTTGGGCAAATTAACAATTTAAATATTTGAATCATCTCCACCAATTGCTTGCTTCTCATGAATTTGCTCGCGGATAGATAGAGACACTCTCGTTGATTGAAGCACATAATCACTCAAACCACAATTTCAATTTTGTTAATAAAGGTTAGAATTGTTTGGGAATTTGTTAATGGGATAAAGAAAGACTAGTGAGGGATGGCATAATTAATAAGACTTATAGGACTTTGTAGAGTCTCTCGGTCCTATTGTGAAGGTAATGACTATGTAAAAAATGTTTAGGATGGTGTTTCAAGCTAACGGTTTGTTTCTTTATCCTTTGTAACTGTTTTTTTTTAACAAAAAAAAATAAAGGTTAGAATTGAAATTAGTCTTTCAATTTATATGCATAAATATATGAGAGAGAAGTAAATAAAATAGAAGGGGCTCTTTCTTGATTTCCAAGTACGAGAACTAAATATTTTGCTTTTGATTTCTTCTGAGAGCAAGTTACTTCTTTTGATGATAAAGTAGCGAAAAGTAATGGCCAGACATTATTATCAATCCACGATCTAATCAGAAAACTGCAAAGTTTTGAAGAAAGTCTATAAAGTGATGAATATCAATGACATACTTATCTCTCCAAAAGTGGTGTTGTGGAATCGAAGTGCAAAAAGATGGCCATGTTTCTGGTTAAAGTTGTCGAGGAAATGTTATCTTAGAAATATATTATAATTGAGCACATTTTTGGAATCCACATGTTATATCCATTGTTGGTTTCAATAGTCAAAAAAACTTATTCTCTGTGCTTCTACTCCGGAAGCAGTTGCAGCACAAAGTAGTTAATCTCATCCTCTCTTGTCCCTCTCTCTCTCCTTCATTATCTTCTCACATCATCAATAAAATGATATATATTAGCACTGTTAAACGGGC
>QANZ01004193.1:931-14252 GCA_003254925.1 Chamaecrista fasciculata
CAAACTTACTCTTTTATCAATATAAAAATTTAATATAATCTTCAACTTTAAATCAATTCAAACGTTACATGCAACGGGCACGCCAAGCCCCTAGTATATATATATATATATATACTACATTATATATCTAAGGGGCTTTATGGCTTTATGGTTGGTCAAAAATAGTGAATTACAAAATTAAAAAAGAAAAAAAAAATCACCACTCTCTCTCCCCACTCACTCTCCCCATATGAGGTAATTTCAAATTGATCCTAAATATTTTATTTATTTTAGATGAGTCTTACATATTTTTATAATTTCTCAAATTGGTCCCAAACTTACTCTTTTACTAATATAAAAATTTAATATAATCTTCAAGTTTAAATCAATTCAAACATAACGGGCACGCCAAGCCCCTAATATATATATATATATATATTATATGCTACTTGTGAGAAAAGTTAGAACCCATGAGCTACAAGAGCTACAAAAGAATTTTTTAAAAATATAATTAAATTGTGTAATCCAATCTTTTATAAATTAAATTATTAAACCAATAACCTTTCATAGATTGAAAAATATGTTCCATTGATATGTAGTAGGTGTGTTGTTTATAGAGATATAATTACTTCAGAAAAAAGATTTTATATATACTCAAAATTATATCCCATGAGAGTTTTCTGTTTTTTTATCAAAGTAAATAATAAAAGAGAAAAAAAAAAAGGAGCCAATTAACAGAAAAGAGCAAGAACCCAGGTAAAGGAATGGAAATGCACAATCATCACTGACATCGGCGATTTTGTCAAGTGAGATTATACTCACTACTCACAGTGAATCATCTATATTTTAATTCTCTGGATTTTGTGTGTATTATAGAGAAATAAAGAGAAAAGTAAAAAAAAAATGTAAGTTTTATATATTTATTATTTTGTGTGATTCACGCTTTCTTTTTTATTTTTATTTTTATTTGTATCTTTAAGATTACACATGAAATGTAGAATATTCAAATCCTGAGTGCATCCATGAAATGAGATAAATATCATCGTCACAGACTTAAGACTATATGCATTTCATGTTTCGATCACTCCTTTCATTTAAAATACACTGTTAACTCTTAAAAAAAAAATTAATCCACTGTTAATTTTTTAGAAAGAATCCAAATCCATAAATGAATTAATACATCCGTCAACGTCTACCAGACCTCCTATTGGCTTTTACTAATCATGATCTATTCTAGATACTATTTTCACTTGTCCCCAAAACGTGTTGATCAGTTTATAACGTCAAAGATTCCAAGATTCTGGTCTGGAAGTGGAAAGCTTTCTAGAAGTCATTTTTGTCATATTTTTTGTTAAGAAAAATCCTTCTAATTAAGAAAAATATACTGATTGAGCCGAAAACCGGAAAAGATGCAGAAATGTCCCTGAAATCAACACTCCATATACCTTGCCAATAAGTGGGGTCATACACTCACAGTCTCACACTAGCAACGGGTCTTCCCACTGCCATTCCCTTCTTCTCTCTTTATTTCTAATATATTTTATTTGTCCTACTCCTACATGAAACATATATTCTGACGATTTGATGAGATAGATCATCAAAGTTGGTCCAGTTAATTATGATTTGCTTTCCTATAAAACAAAAGAGAGATCGCGATAAAACATGTTGATGCTCTATCGCGATCTCTCCTTAAAGTCATGTTCATTTGTGACTTTAAATCACAACAGATATTTTTTAAATAAAATAAAAAAACTATTAACATCAAATCTTTTATTTCTATTTCGATTGAGAAAGCAAATCATAATTAACATGTTTTACGAACATGTCTTAGGAGAGATCGCGATAAATATTTTTTGAGACTAAATTATTGACCATTACTTTTTTTTTTCGAAAGCAAATAATTTATTTTTATTATTTAAAAATCAAATTGTTAACTTAATATAAATTTAAGGATGAAATATATAGGTTTCTAAAAAAAAACTGGTAGGATACAAGTTAGTCCCTATGACTGAGTAGGTACAAGTACAACTGTACAAGGTAGGCATAAACGTGCGAATTCTTATGGATCGAGGCTTTAATTTCATGCGCAAGAATGAATGATTGATTGANAATGAAGATATATGATAATGATACCATATGATTGATGGATGATTGGTCACTTCATTTAATTAAAATTTGGAATTGGACTTGCCTTAATATTCATCATATTTATTTTGAGTCAAGACTTGGACACCCACTCACAATACATGCGGGCTCCACTCCCGTGCTATTGTCTGTAAGATATATTAATGATTTTGTTGAGATAATAAACTATAATGTGACAATCAATTAATAAAATTATATTTTAAAACTTAAAATAAAAAACTAGATAACACTAGTGAGAGTTTGAATTCCACATTTTAAGGTTTTTTTTATTGGTTAGTAGAACATCTCATATCTTGAAATCTATGAAAATTCATTTAAAAGATAATTTTTAATAATTAAAAACTCATTTAATCAATAAAAAAAACCTTAACATCTCATATCTTAAGTATTGTTTTTTTATAATTAGATGTAATAGTTGAATATAAAACTCAGACATTAATAAATATGTATCTTGTGCAAGTCAACTTTAATTGTATTTTTTTTTTCCATAATTTGTTGTAAGAAACAATGTAATTTACAATTTTTAGAAAAAGAATTGATCAAATCAACTATCATGTTTAGATCATTAAAAAAAAATCAAATTTAGATTTTTATAAAGAAAATTTTTTCCATTGTTGTCACTGGATTAAAATAGTGGATTTAAATAGGGGGGACTCAATGTACCTAATCACTAGCTAGATTAGGATTTCATCTGTGACTAGCTCTAGGGTGGGTCCCATGCATAATCAGTTGTTGGATTGCTCATTGCATTTTCTAAAGAATAACTGATCATAAAACTCGACAACCTTTAATTTAATAGCTCTTTTGTTTCTAACTTTTCTATCCCCAAATATATATATGCATCCAACACAGCATTTCCCACACTCTTTCTTAAGTATGTCTGTAATTGAAAATTGTACGTGAACCTCACGATCGAGTCACAATACAATTATACTACATCACCAACTTTATCCTTGCCAATTGCCATATTTAGGAAATTGGGATATTGTTTAATATATAGAGTAGCTAGGGACAGCACCACACATCAAATTTCAAGCTTAACTTGAAAACATACAATCTCTTTTGGACCCACTTGTTTGCTCAACTCAATGATAGAGAAATCATATATAGATTGATATTTTCTTTCGAAAAATATTACTAGAAAAAGTTATATTAACCTTGGCCCAGAAAGAAAATCAATAAGAAAATAAGTATATGCATGTATATATATAGCGTGTTTAGTATTATATATAACTCCCCAATTAATTAAACTGCTATAAGAGTATATATAGAGATAGGTCACTAGTCCATAAATCCAACATATCGATGTCAAAGAAATTACTCAATGGAAGATTATATGAATGTGAGAAATCACATTTTGGCCTTTGTGGGGGACCACACGCCTGCCTTAAATTATGCTTTTCCAAGCAAAGAATCAAAGCTCCATTCTAGTTAGGACTGCACATGCCTTATTATATACTTGATTTTCCATTACAACCCATATACTACTCCATGCGGTTTTGGAGAATAGGGTTTTGGAGAATATTTTTTGTTCTAAAATATCTGATATTTTATAAATTGAAGGGAACATTAATTATTTTTTTACCATTCTATCCTTATTATGTATAATAGAGTCATAAATGAATAAACATTTCCCAAGTAATTTAATAGGAATAGTTTAGTCTTTTTATCTCATTTTTCTCTTCATTTTAGGTGAAATAATCATTTCTTTAATATGTGTGCTTCTACCTTAAACATCAGATATATAGAACAGAGAGAGTATTATTATATAAAGCTTATTTAATTTATATATAATTATATATGATTGAGTTCAGACTTCAAAGGGATATTATATATCTGTTACAAATTTTGGCCAAAATCTTATTTTAATCTTGAATGTTTATCCAAATTTTGTTTTGATCCCTAATAATTTTTTAGGAACTTGGGTTTGAGACGAGAGAAATATGATCGCATTCAATAATTAGAGACCAATTATAAAACTTTTAAGAAAAATTAAGGACCAAAATGAAATAAAAAAATATTAAGGATCAAAATGAAACTTTAGATAATCATTAAGGACCAAAATAAGATATTGACCTATTTTTTCTCTATATATTATGATTATTATCAATATTATAAGATAAAATGTATAAGTTGGATGAAAAAAATATAAATTGTTGATTTTAATCAAACAATGAAGTTTTTTTTTTAGTACAAAAACAATGAAGATTTTAATGGCCAAAATGAAGATATATGATAATGATACCATATGCTGCAACTGCAAGATTGTGCTAAAACAGTAAATAGATGCCATGTTGTAAAAAATGGTTGGCCGAAGTCTCGAACCCACACCATTAACATATGATGACAATGCACAACCATTTTGGCAGGGGCCATATATCTTTATTCTCCATATAGTTATATGTATAATACAAATTTGGGGGGGGGCCATGGCCCCTGCTGGCCCCCCCTTCCCTCCGCCCCTGAATTGAAGGCAAAAGATTGTTTCGTGTTCCTAATGTTTGCGGTGATTTTCAGTTATGTCCTTAACGTTTCATTTGTGTCAGTTGTGCCCCCAATGTGAAACATTAGTTTTAATTATGCCCCCAATTTTACTTGTGTGTTAATTTTTTCTTCTGAATTGAATATGTGGCAAGATGACTGAATAAATAAAACATCACTGATTTATTTTTTATCAACCATGACATTTCCTAAGTGGATTTACATTTTCTAAACCAAAAACTTACTACCCTAAATTTTTTTTTGACATCTTCAGCTTCATCTTCGCAATCTTTATACCACGTAAGAAATATCATAGTGGATAAAAAGTAAATCAGGGATATTTTATTTATCCAGTCATTTTGCCACATAAAAAATTGACACACAAGTAAAAATAAATTGACACATCAGCACTGAATCAAAATTGAGGGCATAATTGAAACTAACGTTTTACATTGGGGGCACAACTGATACAAATAAAATATTAAGGGTATAATTAAAAATCACCGCAAATATTAAAGGCACACGAGGGTAATTGAAATTGAATGTGTTAGAGTTAGAGTGGATGATGACGTGGCATGGAGACGCGGAATTGAAAGGTGGAATGAGAGTCGCTGCTGCATTGGACCACTCATGACTTCTCAGTTCACTACACATAATTGTGTTTGTTTTAATTTCTTAAACAAATAATACGATGGAAGAGCCAAAATTAATTTGCAAGTTGGGGGGAAATTTAATGGCGTTTTCCTTGGACACGTGTGTCGGTGTAATAGGACACTTGTGCCTGCCTACGTGGACCCGCCCAAAAACACAGGCATATATATATAAATGTACTATGTATGTATCGAGTAACTATGAAGTATAATTAAGTTTCTATAATCTGGATCTTAAATTCAATCAGTTCCTCTTTCTTGTTAGTAATTAATTAGTAGTAAGGATGATGAGCATGGTTTTGCAACACAATAAGGTGAAGGTGATGCCAGAGACGGGGTTGAATCAAGTGCGGTCCAACCTCGCTACTGTGATTCCTGCTCCTAGGAAGTCTGTCAAACGAATGATTCTAGAATCACTGCTTCGTTTCCTTCATTCTCTCTGTTCTTCATAATCATATTTAATAAACTATGGCGCCAGGGTGTCACCAATTTCCTCAAATCAAACTATTTGTATTTCCACTATATATTCCAATGTGATTTTATTTATATAGAATAACTCCTTCATCTTTAATTTTATATATATCATCATCATCATTGTTTGATTATGTGATTTTTCCACTGTGTCAATTTGAGATTCTTCTTCATCTTTCATCTTTACCTACTCCTTTGCTTTTGCTTTCTGCTTCAATCATTCATTATTATATTCTTCAATTTCATTCGTTCAAATTTTTAAATCCTGGCTCAAATAATCGGTTTGACCAAACCATGGAATTCCGTTGACCTAATTATATACATAAGATTATATATATATATATATAACCGTTTCATCGGGGCATATTTTGTAACTTGCAAATTCAACAAATCGAATAGCGCTAATTTTCTAATTTTTAATTTTTTGCTAAATAAAGACTGACCCAATTAATAAGAAGAAATTGACTCATAGTCATACCTTATAACTTATAAGATTGCCAGTTTGATTCTTACCTAAGCTTTTCTTTTACCCAAAAAAAAATCGAATAGCGCTGATTAAAATGATATTGAAACAACATTCAACACAATTTTTCAATTTATTATGGGAAGGGAATAAGTTGGTAAAGCCCTATTAATTAAGAAATGAGAATTTGACTTTTTATTTTATTTCGTTATAATAATTCCCAGGACTCAATCATTTCGTGATCAGTTCAATTGTAGATTTGTCCTATATAATAATATGCGGCGTATCGAGAATCATAACTGGGGCCTTGTATTGGGTTATTGGGCTTTTGCATGTCCAAATGGGCCTCCTTACTCCCAGTGGGTGGATCAGCTTAGTCCATGTCTTTGAGCCCATCAAGCAAAATATAAAACAAACAATTTCCTTCCCATTTTTCATGGACGATATTCATAAATAATCCTCGATATCTTATATTATTATATCCTTGGACGGTTTCATATTTTGTGAGCATATTGATTTTTAACTATTTTGATTGGCCTTCCTAGATACCAAATTAAATCACAACACATCCTACGTAGTGTTCTGTGTGTTATGATGTTTCTTATTTGAGTATTTTCTCTTTACAGGATGAGTTTTTTTTTTTTTTTTTTGTATCACCTATGAGTGAGATCCCATATAATGTATTATAATTTTTTTGGGTAAATTACACTTTGGTACCATGTGATTTGAAACCTGACATTTTGATACCCTGTGGTATTCTTCATTAACACCTTGGTATCCTTTGGAGCTATTTTGTAATTTTAACTATAAAAAATGTTTCAAAAATTATATATTGACCCCAAAATCTTTTAAAAGTTTTCATTTTGGTCCCTAGATAATATGTATCTAGGGACCTATTTGTATTTTTTTTGAAATTTTTTTAAATTCAATATGTAATTTTTACATAATTTATTATAGTTAAAATTATAAAATAGCTCTAAAATGTACCAAAGTGTTAATGGAGAATACTACATAATACCAAAGTGTCAGATTTCAAACCACAGGGTACCAAAGTGTTAATGGAGAATACTATGGAATACCAAAGTGTTAGGTTCCAAACCACATGGTACCAAAGTGAAATAGGGTCAAACCACAGAGTACCAAAGTGTAATTTACCTTAATTTTTTTAAAATCCATACATTTCTCTAGGCCCAAACTACTTTTGGGTAATTAAATATTTTTCTTTCATTCTCCCTGTCTTGTTTGATGTTGCGAATCTGTGATCACAATTTTTCTGGGATTATTATATTGTCCATACATATCTCTACCCTTACTTTAGTCAAATATTAATGACAGAATCTATGTGACTAACGATATATGATATAAAATTGATAGAAAAAGAAACTCAAATCCTAACTCAAATTGAAAAACAGGATATAATATGTCGTTAATTTATTAAAGAAAGTTAATCAAAGGATAAAATTAGCGAAAATGTGAGAGATTGAGGACGAAATTGACAGCAAAAATAGATTGGGGACAAAATTGACAACATGTGTAAAATTTGGGGACAAAATAAGTGCTTTTGCCCTTTTTTTTAGGTAATTAGTTTCCTAAATAAAAAGACTAAAATACTACTTCTCACCATTATCTCTATTATTATCACTGTTTTTGAGTATTGTCTTTATCGTCATAATTTTTTATTTTCAATATAAAAAATTGTATTACTATGAAAACTTTTTTCTATATAACTCTTTGAAATAATTTTAACAAATCTAACAACTTTAACAATAATCTTGAGAATAACACATGAAAAAAAAATTAATTTGTATGCTGAAAGCTCCTTACATATATTTGATCACACAAATTATCAAATGACAAGTCCCAAATCATATATACTCAAATTAAACATGGAGAATTATATGCATGAATGAAGAGGTATAATCGGAGTAATAATTGTAGAGGGAAAACAAAAAAGAGAGAGAGGCATGAGGTCACCTTCACACACTTTTTAAATGATCAATAATTAAATTGACATGAAAAGACAGGAAAAAGTTATATATGTAATGAATGGTGAATGAAAAGTAAGCTAAAATAATGCACATGCATATGTGGATAGGGTATGAGATTATCTTCTAATAAATTTTTATTTTTAAAAATAAACAAATTAAAAAATATATGTTTGATAACATTATCTTATTTTTTAGTTTAAAATTTCAAAGTATCAAATGTATATTGTTTTTAAAAATTTATTATTGGATATGAGAAAGAAGCCTTAATTATATATATATTTATATTAAAGTTTTCTCATAAGTATTTTCTAGCTTCAAATAATTCTATTTGAATGTTGAATATTAAAAATGACACATTTTTTAATGGAGATTCAAATTTAACATTACTATCTTAGCTTGTAGTAAATTATATATACAAGGATAAACTTAGGTAACTTTTCTTATGTTTTTGCTATAAATTTTTTCATTAAAAATATAGCACATAGTATTGTGCAGTGAGAAATCATAATAGTAAGAGAATATTAAAGACATTTTTTTTTGTATGACTATAATCATAAAAGAAAGATAATATAAACTAAATTTATAATTAGAGTTGCATTATAATAAAGATATAAAGAATCTTATATATCTAATTTTTTTACATATATATATATATAATTAGTACTAGTAGTGTAGGAATTAATGAATATGATGAGTACATGTGTGTGTGTGGTGAAAGGATGATAATAATTACAAGTAATAAGAAAGTTCTAAAAATAAACTTGATTTTAGTTTTTCTCATATACCTAGTTTACATTTAGGTGCAAAAGAATTTGTGTATAATAATCTATAATAATCTAAAATAGTGAAGTATTTGTGTATTAAATATATAAGGGTAAATTACATTTTGGTACATGTGGTTTGGTCATATTTCACTTTGGTACTCTGTGATTTAAAAAATGACACTTTGGTATCCTGTGGTATTCTTCATTAACAATTTGGTACGCTTTGGAGCTATTTTGTAATTTTAATCATAATAAATTTTGCAAAAATTATATATTGATCTCAAAAAATTTTCAAAAAATTACAAATAGGTCCCTAGATACTTATTATATGGGGACTAAAATGAAAACTTTAAAAATCCTCTTCGATTTAAATACATTATTCTGTTCATCATCATTAACCTTTCTCGATTTCAATTTACCAAATCAACCAAATTAAAACAATAACTAGGTCTAGGTGGCCATTGCTTTCCAACAGAAAAAGCCAAGAAATGGATGGATGAATGAATGAATGAATGAAGGATAATTATAAGGGAAATAATGGAGGGGCCTGGAAGGATAATACAAGTGAGTAAAAGGGGAATACACACATATATGCATGGATCACAGGAGGTGTTTCTCCAACATTGCTAAAGACAGGAGGAGTTCACGTGAAATGGTATTTTAGTTTGTTTTGCTTAAGATTGCAAATTACACAAACTAGATTTGCATGTCGGCCACAAACACTTCATTCCTCTACTCACCCTTTTTCTGTTCTCTATTGTTCAGGCATGCATTTGTATTATTCACCCTTAATTGATTATATTGGAGGCCCCTTTCAATTTAATTATCTCGTATTCTTATTAATCCCGCCTTTAATTTCCCATGTCCCGACAAATTCTTATCATCAAACTCTGATTACGATGTTTAAACCAACCAAATCTTCATCCCTTCAATTTCATCCACAACCTCTCTAATTCAATAATTATCTTCTTCTTAATTCTTACATACACTCTCTACGACATCATGGGACGACACTCAATATGAATTCATGAATAATATGCTAGCTATGATTATTTAAAAAGCCACACGTTACGGTGGGGACGTTTGTCTTCATGCAATTAGCCTACCTTTTTCCAAGAACAGGATGGATCAGTAAACGTACGTTAAAATTGGCCCTTTTTGCTAAACTAATTAAAGAATCCATGATGATAATATAATAGGCTAGCTATATATATTTGACATTCACGATAGATATCGAGCATGATTTACTAATTAAACAATGATTAATTAGATTTTTCAATCTTAGCTTTGACTGGGGGCGCCTGTGCGATATGATTTTTCAATATTAAGAATCCAAGTTTAACAAATTTTTGTGAACCTTTCTAAACTTCAGTGGCTGTTTGTGATTTGTAATCTTAGATATTGTTTCTTTGACAAGGACCCTACAATTTCGAGCATTGTTCAAGATAACAACTAGTATTACATCCATATATATAAAAATAAAATCTCTCTAATATATCTGATTCTAAAACTCAAAAGCCGTCCTCTTTTTTCTTTTGGTAAAAAAAATGATAATAAAATTATGAAAGGTGAATGAGCGGATATCTATCTATAAAATATAAATGTTAATTATTGCATATGCCTTTAATTATTTCTAAAATTTTAAAAATATACTTATAATTAAACAGAATAACTTCTCAACTCATTATCTATAAAATATAAATTAATAATGAANAACTAGGTAAGTGCCAGTCATTTTCCAGTTTATCAACTATATTTTTATTTATTTTCGTTTTATAAAAATAATGGAACAAAATGTATGATAAAATAATTTCATATATTTCATAAGAAAATATTAAAATATCTTGAAAATTTGAAATATTTTTCGTATTTTAGTTTTTATGCTGCAATTTCTTACAATTAATATTATCTACTATTATATTATATGTTTAATATTCTAAAATACTTCAATTTTTTGCCATAAAATGCTTCAAAATTTGATATTCAATCTTTTTTTTGGATCTTAAAATGTTTAGTCCAATATTTTAGTAAAAAAAATCATAAAAAAATAACTTGGGCTTGGAATTTTTTATAAAATATCCATATACCAGTTAACTAGTTCAAACGATTCTTGACCAATTCTTTAACAAAACGATTTTAGACGATTCCAAATCAAACTAGATACCGGTTTTGGTCCGATGAAATTCTCTCAATTCTAACGTATATATAGAGTCAAACAACTTGTGTGAGCGTGAGATACTGATTTTCTTGATATTTAATATTGTAGGAACATATTTTTTTTACCTGAATATTGTAGGAATCTGGGTCAATCCACCATTGATGGAGTGAGTCCAACGATATATAATGAAAAAAATAATTATTATTATTTGTTTTATTATTCATTACTTTAATGTTTTTAATGAATGAAAATGGTTTTGTGGATAATGGGTGAGTGAGGAAATTGTTCCCGGAGTGGAGGGGATATTTTTATCGAAAAGATATTAATATATATTTTTTTAAAATATTTGACGAAAATCACTTAAGTAAAATCGTGTTGCAGTAACCCTCTCTCTCTACACTTATTTCTTTGCTTTCTCTCAGTATTCATCTAAACTTTTTGTTTTTCAGATTTAGTTACAGGAGGAGTTGTTTTATATTTGAGTAATTTCTCTCTGATTTGCGTCTTTTTTTTTGGTTTTGTTGTTTCATTAACTCGGATTTTTAGTCCCTCATAGTTTGGTGGTGGTTATCTCCGGATTTAATTCTAGTTTTGTCTAGATCTTTTCTGGTTCTATTCTTTTTGTATGAAAGATTTGTTTTTAGTACTAGATCAACTCCGATTTGAGCATCTATGCCGCGAAGTTTTCGATCCGCTTTTAATTTTATGGTGAAGTCGGTGGCTTCTACAACCTGAATTTGAGTTCTCTTCTGATGAACAAAAAGTATAATAGTAAATGTTTTGTTGACAACACTAAGATCGGTGATTATTTTCATCTTCTGGATATTGTTCACATAGAATCAGTTACGCATTTAATTTGTTTTCTTAGTTTAACGATTTTACTTTTTTCTTTATATATTGTATCAGATTTGAATGATCTGAATGTTTGTAGGTGTTCTTTGACTTTTCTATAATATATTGATGCTTTAAAAAAAAAATCACTTAAGTAACAATCGACTCTCACGGCTTCCATCACATTTCTCCACATATATATTTTTTTCTTATTAGAAAACAAAATCACCAGACTGAACTCTTGATAATTTCTCCCTTATCATCTCTTATCTTCTTTTAATCGGTATAGTTGATGCGAGAAACAGAGACCCAAGTTCAACATTGTCACGGAATCTTCAAATAATTGTTTGGATTCATCATTCTAGGTACCAAAACCTTTTAAACATATACATAATCTGAAAACATAGCACGTTTGTAACTAAAAAAATCTCAAAACAGAGCATAAAGAATATTTTAATTTGTTTTTAAAATTAAAAAATATATATATTACTATATAATAACTTTTGTATATATGTCATGAAATTAAATTAAAATTTAAATAAAATCTCACTATATGATTAAAATATAATAATTTTTCTATTGTTAAATCAGGTCATATTAATGTTTTAGATAATATTAACTTTTTATAATATTGAAAAAGGAATAAAAATAATTCTGAACTTTATATATATCTATAAAAAAAAACCACTTTTCCCACAATATGTCCCGAATGACAGGACTCCACATTAATGTCTGGTTGTGACCACAGGTGCTGTTTTGATTTTTTTTGGCCTGAAAGGTGCTGTTTTGATTTATTTCACAATTAGTGACGTATCGTTCAATATTGTTTGAATATGTAATTTTCTTTTTGGTGAAAGAATATGTAGTTTTTATTGTTACATATAGGTACAATCTGATTTGGGTTTCTTTTTTTCTTTTTATTTTTTTAAAGTAAATATTCATATTTTCTGATTTATTTATTTATTTTTGTTTTTTAATGGAGAGTTATAGGGGTGAGCAAACCAACCCGCCAACCCGCGAGCCCGCAGAAACCAACCCAACCCGCAGCTATGGGTTGGGTTGGTTCGGGTTCGCGGGTTGGTTTGGGTTCAAAATTCTCAACCCGCACACTTGCGGGTTGGGTTGCGGGTTTGGAGTTTTTCAACCCAACCCAACCCGCGAGCCCGCATATAATTTTTTATTTTTTAATTTATTTTTTATAAATATTTATATATTTTTATATAAATTTTGTATGTTTTCTTATGTATTTATACTATTAGTTCTTTATAAATAAGATATTTTGATTTTAAAATTTACATAATTACATATATGTATTACATTTACATATTTTATAGAATATATTTTAATTGATTTATATTTATATATATAAAATCTATGTTTTTTAACATTTT
>QANZ01004193.1:15068-36146 GCA_003254925.1 Chamaecrista fasciculata
ATATATATATATATATTACATAGAATATATATTTTCGGTCTTATATCTTTTATTTAGATTTTGATTTAGTCTTGTATTTTTTTTTTGTTATATTTTTTGTCTCATATCTTTTGATCAGATTGCAAAGTTAGTCTCATATAATTACAAAAGGTTCCACATTATGGGACTAACGGTGAAATGTTTTGTAAAAACATGAGACCAAATCTATAGCAAAAAAGATATAGGACAATTTTTACACCTGACCAAAAGATATGTGACCAAAATTAAAGTACAAAAAAACAGATACAAGACCAAATTGAGATCTGAGCGAAAAATATAAGATTAAAAGTGTACTTTGGCCTTAATTTAGCACTTAAACCTTAAAGTCATGAGAATTTAAGAAGAGAATGTTGATATTGCTAACTTAATATGAAATCTCAATAAACATCCACAAATTTGAGATTATCCTATTTATCACCAAGATGATTAAAGGTACAATTTAATACTACGTGTGTATTTAATGTTTTAATGATATTAATATTAGACATATTGTTATCGAGTAAACTAATAATTTAGTCATTGAAAGATCACCGAGCTGATAATTGATCCCTAAAAAGATTGAAATTTATAATTTAGACCTTGAAAGATCAAAACGGTATATTAATCAGTCCTTATCATAGACTAAATAGTATACCGTTTTAATCTTTCGAGACTAAAAAATATACCGTTTTGATTTTTCAGGGACTAAATTGTATATTTCAATCTTTTAAGAACCAAATTATTAATTTAATCAATTATTATTTAATTAAAATTTTATATTTAATATGCATAATATAATATTCATGTTATATATATATATGTGATAGTGTTTGAAAGAAAATTTTGCCCCCACCCCGGTCAAATTTTCTGGCTCCGTCCCTGTTTTTACACTACACCTCATCCATTTCTCCTTTTTCTTTTTCTCTCTGGTTAATTTGTAATTCTTTTGCATTCTATTATCATTTGTTTTAGTTATTTAGGTATATATATATAGGTAAAAATACTTTTTAGTACCCTTAAAATTATACGGTTATTTTTAATTGTACCCTTTAAAGTTTTCTTTTGATCACTAGTATTTTAAAAGTATGAGGTCAGTTTTAGTTATATATACTCCCAAATTTTTTTGAGTTAATTATATCTCTAATTTTTTTTTTGGAGGTACAATTGACCCAAATGTAAAAAAATCAGGGTATAATTGACTAAAAAAATGTTAGAGGTATAATTGAAATTGGCCCCATATTTTGAAGTACAATTGATCTTAAAAAAAACTTTTAAAGGTAGAATTGAAAATTACTATGAATGTAGCAATAGTACTTTTGCGCATATATATATATATAGGTGGGTAGTGGTAGCTAGAAGCATGAAATGGATTCATTAGTGGAAATGAAAGAAGTAGAAGAAGGAGCAGTGATGGAGTTAGAGGCATGGCGAGAGGAGGTTGAGAAGAAGTTCGTGTGGCCGAAGGAGTACGTGGCGGAAGCCCATGATGAGCTGGAGGCGCCGGTGGTTGACCTGGATGGGCTTTTCAAAGGGGACGAGGAGGCTACCCAACGGGCCGCTGAGCTTGTGAGAAAAGCCTGCTTAGACCATGGGTTCTTCCAAATCATCAACCACGGAGTTGACCCGCTTCTCATAGCCCGGGCCTATGAACAATCCGACGTGTTCTTTAACCTGCCACTTGACACCAAAAGGAAAGCCCGTCAGTCCGCCGAGGCCGAGGGCTGGCCCTGTGGGTATTCGGGGGCCCATGCCCATCGCTTCTCCTCCAATCTCCCATGGAAGGAGACCCTCTCTTTTCCTTTCCATAACAACGACTCCTCCCATCCTGTCGTCACTAACTACTTTGTCTCCTCCTTAGGCCTTCATTTTCAACAATCTGGGTATATTTTTCATGCTTAATATTCTTTTTAGTTACTAAAAATGTATCCACTACATAATTTTCAAGAATCAATTTATAATTTTAATAAAAAAAAATATGATATATATGAGTATACGTCCTTCAGGGTGCTCCAAGGGCGCAACGGTAAGGTTGTTGCCTGATGACCAAGAGGTTACGGGTTTAAATCCTGGAAACAGTCTCTCTGCAAAGCAGGGGTAAGACTGCGTACATCTTGACCCTCTCCAGACCCACCTAGTGGGAGCCTCATACACTAAACCGCCCTTTTATATGAGTATAAGTTTTTAGGAAAACTCCATTGAGATTGGAGAGCCCATGATTTTACATGGTGTCTTACTTTCAACTAACCATTCGAGATTGGTATCAAAATCTTATATTTATGAACAAGTAATTGGTTAGAATGATAGTGTACGTTTGATAGGGTGATATATTGATGTATACGTAATTTGCGGTGATGCAGGAAGGTGTTTCAGGAGTACTGTGAGGCGATGAAGGAGTTAGGGCTGAAATTGATGGAGCTGTTAGGAATAAGCTTGGGAGTGGATAGGATGCAATACAGAGAGTTCTTTTCAGATGGATGTTCGATAATGAGATGCAACTATTACCCGTCGTGCCAGCAACCAAGCCAGACACTAGGGACAGGACCACATTGCGACCCAACTTCACTCACAATACTTCACCAAGATGAGGTTGGAGGACTTGATGTTTTTACTAACAACAAATGGCACACCGTACCCCCTCGTCCTCATGCCCTTGTTATTAACATTGGCGACACCTTCACTGTACGTACCATTATATTAGTCCTTTACCATTACCAATCTGACTATATACTATTTTTGTTACTTTATTCCTTTTTTGTTTCCCTTAAAAAACAGCTGCCTAGTCAAAGATATTGATATATATATATATATAAATTAATCGTAAAAAATGTGATATTGATATATATATATATATATATTTTACTGGTGTAGGCATTATCAAATGGGAGGTACAAAAGTTGCTTGCACAGAGCAGTGGTGAACAGGAAGAAGGATAGGAGGTCATTGGCATTCTTTATGTGCCCAAAAGAAGACAAAGTGGTGAGAGCCCCAGAGGATATGATTTTGAGAGATGGGACAAAGCAATACCCTGATTTCACGTGGTTCCAATTGCTCTTCTTCACCCAAAACTACTATCGAGCCGACGAAGCTACCCTCCAAAACTTCACCCACTGGCTCCTCAACGATCCACCTCTTCCCGTTAATTAATAATCATCATCGCTACCTACCTCCATATATCCATGCACTTATCTATCTCTACCTATATATACATCTTTGTTGCACTTAATTACTATATATATTACCATCATCATCTATCTCCATTCGTGTAATAAGCAATAGATGTACTCCATCTTGCGCTTTTTCAATAAATGTCATATTTCCTATAGCTCGCTAGCTACACATTTGAATAATTATACATACAAATTAAATTGGATTTTTTTTTGCCAGATACAAGAATGGACAAAACACTTAACTCGGGTGTTAGTCCTTATTCTCATATATATATATATATATATATATTGGAACTTCAATTTTGGATCTCCAACTTCAAAAAATGGAGTTCATATATATATAAAACCACATATGTGCATATATATATATATTTGAATGGAAAAAAATGAAGGGGAACTCTTGACATCCCTCCATTGACAAATGAGATTTGATTCATCGAAAACTTGGGAGGACCGGTGATGTTTGATTCTCAAGGTTTTTCCCTACTCATTCACTTCTTTGTCCTATTTTAAAATTTCACCCCATTCCAAGGATCCGTACGTGCATTAAAACTTGGGGTTAAGAAGAGACAATTTTATGTAAAATGAAAACGTCGCTGACATGAGAATTGTCATATGCATGCATGAAACCAACTGAATAAAGGTGACGACAGGGGTAACGACAAACAACTCTAATCGTTTGGTCATTTATATTCAGGTGGATGATAACCAATCACATACCGACAACCATAATATGTTGGGATTCAAAGATTATGGTTCGGATATATATGAGCAAATTAAAAAGATTTTGAAAAGTCTTCTTAACTTTTTGATGCACTGAGATCAATTTCAGTGCATTATGATGAATTCATATTCGTGGACCATTCCCTTATTCTCATATTTGCACAACAATTATTTGTTTTACGGACAAATAAAGGTAACAGGAAAATTACTATTTGGGGGCATTTTGCCTCTGTCTACACGCACTCCAGGTTGTACAAATGAATGGACATTTTTCCGTGTTATCTTCATGACTTCATATATATATATATATACATATATATATATTATGCTTTTGAAGAACTCTTTCTAATGAATTGCACTTTATATATATAGATATACAAAAGGAAAGAAACTTATTTCTGTAATCAAATATGGCCAACGTACATTTATCGTTGGGGATGAATGTGGGTGGGCTATAGGTAGGATATTGATGTATTATGTTGTTTATTTTTGGATTGGAAGAATTTTTTTTTGTTTTAATTTCACATGTCCAACCTGGACCCATTTTAAAATCATCTCTATCCCTATGACTTTACGAGTAATGAAAGTCTCAACACAAATCGAAAGAAATTTTGTAATAACTTTTTTTTTTGCATATAATTTTTTTATTTTATTTTTCATTTATAATATTCTAAAATAGAAATAAAATCATAAAAATAAATGTACTTTAACCTTTTATTTTTATAATTCTATAATTATAAACAAATTTTAAATATTCTATAATGTGTATATATATATATAAATATTTGTTATTATATGCAGGATATAATAATAAGTTGGATATCATCTTACTTATCTCTGGCCAAACTCGTGCTCATGAATTTTCTGGGTAAATCCTCATACCCAACAATCGAACCAAATTCATAGACAAACTTTACTGATATACATTAAGTGTGAATATTTTAAGAATCCCTATTTATCATGAGTTTTATGATAGGTTAAGTGTGAATTAATATTTTAAACAAAATCCTTGGTGCAGAGTATAATTTACAAATGAATTAATTTCATTTGCATTTGGGTCTGGAATAATCAATTAGAAAGAGGAGAGAAAAGTAAAATTTGCTCTTTAAAGCGTGGAGAAGGCGAAATTCAACGCAAGTGAGGGGGGTGGTCAACCCCACTAGACGACTGTTTGGGTGGACAACTTAGCCTGCTGCATGTGAAGTTGAAGAGTGTTGCGAGTGGGGAATATTAATTAATTTCTTATACATACGTATATTCAATGCACATATATATATATATACTAATTATTGGTCCAAACAGTATTGAAGCCAATATATTTCAATAATGTGGGAATTTGATGTTCCTTGTCGTTGCTGAGACACCAGTTGACAAACTTTTTGTATGTGGGTTTTATTTAGGTACAACATCTTTCCTCCATGTACCCATTAAAGTTAGGAATGCCAGACAAATAATGTTGGTCCCTCTAAATTGATAATCTTTTTAATTAAAAAAATAGAAAAATAGATTTAAATATAAAAATATCTACATATATATAAAAGAAATATTTACTAATTTTTATAGTTTAATAGGGCATATATATGTCAAATTTAATTTTTCCAGGTCAAATTTAATATATGTGCATAATTGTCTATTTTCGATATGTATATTTTCCTATTAAACTAATTTAATTTTTTAAGATAGCCTTTATAAAATAACCAGTTCATAATTGAATATATATATACACAATTTATGTTCCTTCGTCAAACATTGTCGATACATAGAACTAAACTCACAATTTTGTGGCGTTGATTGAGCTTTAAATACAATGATTTTTTCTCTGTTTATTAAACAATTTAATGGAAAACTTTTTTTTTAAAAAAATAGGAATGTTTGTCGAAAAAAATTGTTTTGACAAAGGATATGAAAACTGGGAAATATCAAAGCCAACAAGATCATGATTCATGAAAGGATAAGGAAACACAGTGATGCGCCGTCTTTTCTGAGACTGAAAAGACTTCGTCCCATTTTAATGCAGTCCCCTCAAACAATTGTGAACAAATGTCATCTCATTAGATTTTTCGTTAACTTAATTGAGTTAATTATCTTTATCCATCTATATTTCCCCCACTCCCTCCCTATATATATATTCTCATTCCCATCTCTTATATGAAACAAAATAAATTTGGGCTCATATACATATATAGGCCAAAATTCAAATTAGTCCCAAATAAATAGAGTAGATTTTAAATTAGTTCTAAACAAGTTTTTTTTTATTTCAAATTGGTCTTATATGTTTCGATAATTTTTCAAATTGATCCTAAACTATTAAATGTAATTATATATGTATTTCTTATTTCAAGTTCAAATGTTATGAATCTAAAGTTACAAGTTGTTTTTGACAAACACTTTCTCTAGACAGTCAACAAATAAAGTCAAATTGAGTTCCAAAAATAGGTTGCTTGTTTCACAGTCAAACATGCAAAATTGTATATTTCAAGTCTGAAGACAACAAATTCAAAACTGAGTTATTATAAGATTTTTCACTTTTAGTCCAAACTTACTTTTAGGGTGAGATTTGAGCTTGTTTGTTGATGGTGGCAATTGGATAGAGAAAAAAGTCTGTAAGAGTCAAGACATAGTTCCAAAAATATCACATTTGGACTTGAAATGAGAGAGATATGACCAATTTTTCTTGTTTGATTGTGAAACAAGTGATCCACTTTGAGGACCTAATTTGATTTTGTTTGTTGATGGCCCAAACTAGATAGAGAAATGACTCATTAAAAGCAATCAATAATTCTTGACTTGTCGCATTTAACTTGAAATGAGATAGATATATGATCACATTCATTAGTTTGAGACCAATTTGAGGAATTATGAAAACATGTAGGATTAATCTGAAATAAATAAAATATTTAGAACTAATTTAAAATCTATTCCATATATTTAGGACTGATTTGAGATTTTGACCTAAATAAATACCCCTCCTCCCACCAAATTTTGACTTCATGTTCTTCTTTGGGTCCATTCAATAATGGGCCCAAAGAGTAATTACATTCGTTCTTTATGAAATCCATGAAAACGTATGATAAGCCAATATTTAAATCTAAGCCCATACTTATCGGATCAAACTCACAAGCCCAAGCATTAATTGATTGGTTTGTCCATATTCTTCAGTTCTCTCATACCAATTTTTTCTTTTGCCGAGCTCATACAGAGAAGCCTCTTGATTCTTGACAACAATGGCTTAGAGGATGACGTTGAACCAAGCTAGCAACATGTCAAACCCTATTTCGAATTGCTAATTAAAAAGCAGGTGCTTTAATTAACTAGACACACAGCATGATCAGTACGTGCCTCTGTCTTATTTAAATGATAATATCCCTGGTAACGCTATGCCTTTTACTTTTTCCTTCCCCTGAAATTTTTATTTCATTAGAATACTTGATCATATCCTTCAAGATTTGACTTTTTTAGGTCAACGGAATGAAAATGGTTGTTCATCTGTTTGACCTTATCTTTGCAGCGAGAGCCCAGCCTCAAATGCACCTGGATTGCCTGTTGCTCAAACATCAATTTATCATATAAAATAACAAAGATTTTCAATATATGAAATTTCGAGGTCATGCTAGCACAACTAATTATCATATTTATACTAGTAATAATTCATATAATTTGACATATCTCAATCTTCATTGCATGTGTATTACCAAAGTATTGTTTTGTAGGTGTAGAGTCGTAACAGAACAAGACAACCAAATGTTTTATATATCTTCAGAGTCGTTATTCAACGATCCAGAAGGAGCCCCCCACGAAAAAAAATCTAAATTATTCTTTTGAACGAAAAATATTTTTATGGCACTAAGGTCAATTAATGAGCGGCCTACACAATATATACGCTCCTCTCAGCATTAGGCCCTAAACTAGTCAAGTAATCATAATAAATTAAGATATATCCAACAGAAACGATAACGTATGTAGTTAAACATTATCTCCTAGCAAGTGTGAAAAGAGAAGGTAGCAAGGCATTTTGACTTGGTTAAGATGTATATTGAATATTAATACCCAAACTTTTTGTGTTTTGTACGCACAAAAATGAGGCATATGGGGTCATTAAAGCACGAGGTTGTTGTGGTTCTGCAAGTAACGGCGATGATCATAGTTTTATCAGAAAAATCTGTACTGTGTAGTACTAGTACTCAAAATTCCAAGCCAGGATGCCCAACAACCTGTGGCTCTGTCACCATCCCATACCCATTTGGTATAACTGAAGGATGTTACTTGGATGAGTCTTTTGTGATGACATGCGAGCCTAATAATTCCACGTTATTCCTTGGACGGACTAATATCAGTGTGGTTGACATATCAGTGAATGATGCTCAACTTCGTATCTCAAATTTTGTGTCCCATGATTGCTATAACCAAACAGGTGGTCTTATCAGCACCTATTATCCCTGGTTTGATCTCCCTCACTTCTATATTTCATCCACTAGGAACAAAATGTACGGCGTTGGTTGTGACACTGTGGGAGTTATAGCAGGGTGGGATTATGCTATCAACAACTATACCACAGGTTGTGTGTCTTTGTGTGACAAAACCAGTACTATGGTTAATGCCACGTGTCAAGGCACCGGCTGCTGCCAGTCACCAATACCCCAAGGACTCTCTGGTTCTGTTTCCATTAGTACTTCCGTCTACAATCACACCCACGTGCGTGCGTTTAATCCTTGTGGTTATGCCTTCCTTGTAGAAGAAGGAACCTACTCATTCTCCACCACTGATTTTCTTGGCTTTCCAAATACTACTACGTTTCCTGTTGTAATTGAGTGGGCTGTGGAAAACAAGACATGCCAACAAGCCTCTCATAACCTCACAAGCTATGCTTGTAAGTCACAATTCAGTGAGTGCCTTGATTCCATCAATGGAGTTGGGTATCGCTGCAAGTGCTCTAATGGCTTCCGGGGCAATCCATATCTCACAGATGGCTGTTTAGGTCTTCTATTCATTTCATTTAGGTCAAAGTCCTATTTTGATCCCTCATGTTTACTCAAATTTCCCTTTTGGTCCCTTAATTTTTTACGTTCCATTTTGGTCTCTTATGTTTGCTCAAAGTTTCGTTTTGGTCCCTCAAGTTTCTAAAAAGTTCCACTGTTAGTTTCTGACTCTTTGCTATCCACTTTTTCTGTTAAAAAAAAGGAAAAAAACTAACTTTCATCTTCCAACAATTTTACTTTTTTACAAAAAGGAAGGACCTTAATGCAAAAGAGCAAAATTTTTTGGAGATAAAGTTAGTTTTTTTCCCTTTTTTAACAAAAAAAAGTGGATGGAAAAGAGTTAGAGACTAACGGTAGAACTTTTTGGAAACTTGAGGGACCAAAACGGAACTTTGAGCAAACATGAGGGACCAAAACGAAACGAAAAAAACTTGAGGGATGAGGGACCAAAACGGAACGAATAAAATTTGAGAGACTAAAATGGAACCTTGAGCAAACATAAGGGACGAAGACAGAACGAAAAAAACTTAAGAGACCAAAATAGGACTTTGGCCTTTAATTTATACTCTTTTAATATTTGTTTCTTTGTTTTTCGTTAGACTCACTTGGTTATTTTTTTCTTTGTTTTGGTCAGACATTAATGAATGCGTGGAATCAGCACCCTGCAATGAACACGCAAGGTGTGATAATTATCCTGGGGGCTTCAATTGTTCATGCCTGGAGGAATATGTAGGCGATGGGAGGAGAGTCAATGGAACGGGTTGCCAGCTCAGGCTTCATTCAAATTCTGGACAATATACCATTCTTGTTACTACTTTGAGTGAGTATATATATTTATAACACCTGATGCATTTCTATATATGTCTATGTGTGTATTAATCAGGAATAGCTTGTGCAAGGAAACAAAAAATGTGAGTTTCAGATTAATTTTTAGATCATGCATATATATGCAGGTGTTACTTTAAGTGTCCTGGTGCTGCTTGTGGGAGGCTTGTATGTATATTGGCACATGAAGAAAAGAAATCTAGTCAAACTCAAAGAAAAGTTTTTCCAACAAAACGGAGGCATGTTACTACAGCAACAAATTGCAGAGCATAGAGGATCATCATCTCAAACACCCAAGATTTTCACAGTGGAAGAGTTGAAAAAGGCCACCGACAACTTCAACGAAAGCAGAGTGATTGGTCAAGGAGGACATGGAACAGTGTATAAGGGAGTGTTACCAGACAACACTGTGGTTGCCATCAAGAAGTCCAAAATTTGTGATCAAAGTCAGATCGAGGAATTCATCAATGAGGTCATCATTCTTTCCCAGATAAACCATAGAAACGTTGTCAAACTTTTGGGTTGTTGTCTAGAGACACAAGTTCCATTGCTCGTTTATGAATGTATTACGGATGGGACTCTATTTCATCACCTCCATGATCAAACTCTTTCATCTAAGCTTTCTTGGAATATGAGACTGAGAATAGCAACAGAAACTGCTGGTGCTTTGGCATATTTACACTCTGCTACTTCTACTCCAATCATACATAGAGATGTAAAGACTACCAATATACTATTAGATTTTAATCTCACAGCCAAAGTTTCTGACTTTGGAGCCTCAAGGCTTATCCCTTTGGATCAGACTCAATTGACCACATTGGTGCAAGGGACATTTGGGTATCTTGACCCAGAATATTTGCATACAAGCAAACTAACAGAGAAGAGTGATGTGTATAGCTTTGGGGTTGTGTTGGCAGAGTTACTGACGGGCAAGAAAGCAATATCGTTTGAAAGGCCTGAAGGTCAGAGAAATCTGTCTATATACTTTGAGTCATACATAAAACAGCATGAGTTGCTTCAAATTATAGACAAGCACATAATGAGTGAACAAAATGTGAAGCAAATCATGGAGGTGGCTAATATTGCGAAACGGTGTTTAAGGGTAAAAGGGGAAGATAGACCCACGATGAAGGAAGTAGCTATGGAACTAGAAGGACTGAGGATTTTGGAGAGTCATGTTTTAGGAAATAGTGTAACTGTGGATGCACAAGAGACGGAGCATTTGCTTGATGGCATTGAAAGAAATGTGAGGGATGCTAGCATAAACCAAATTTCCATATCTTGGTATAGTGGAAGGTAATTTCCAACTCAAAATAAGGGGAATATGCATAGAATTCTCTCTAAAGCCCAAGCTTGAATGTAAATTAACCACCACAGTTCTGTACGATAAATTCAAATTATCTATATTGCAAACGTTTTTGCCAATAACTGGGATGTCATCATATGAAACAGGGATACTACTATGACCAGTGAAGTCATCATTTCCATCCTTGTCTTCTTTTTGGATCTTGACAAGATATCCGCTTGCTTATCAGTGACATTCTTGGAAGCCCACCATTCTTTTATTGTTTTGAGTTCTTATTCATAGAACAAGAAGAGATGTAAGTATTTTGAGAGAGAAAATATTTAGTAGGAAAAGAACTAATAGAGTGAGGAGTTGATATCTATTCAGACGGTTTGACGATAAAAAATATCTTGATCCTAATGAGTCATATGAAGAATGCATTAGCCAACTCTTTAGTTGATTGGAAAAGAAATTTCAAAATTGGCATTAGCCATGGAAAAAAAATGATAGAAGTCTACTACCATGTTAGAGTAAAAGGAGAATGAGATATAGACTGAATTATTGTTATTGAATGAATGAATATTACATTAGAGGCCGCGAATTTATGAACCAGGATCCACTATAGTGCTTTTTGGGTGTAGTGTTAGTGCCCCTATAGTGTGTTATTTGGGCCATAGATACATCTAAGATCTCTCATTGTGACACATCACCATATTTTTTTTTTGTATAATATGTCTTTATTTTTAACCTTAATATATTTTTGAGTTAAAAATATTTAAATTTAAAAAAAATAATATTTTCATTCACACAGTTAAAAAAATATTTATTTATAAAATATTTATNCACTAATTAAAATACTCTAAATGAATACAACTTCGATCATATATACCACTAATAAGACATAACATAAAAGATAAACAGCTCATTAATTCATCTAGTACAAATTGAAGCAAATCTCGCCAAAGCATCACAAAAATAACCTTCACGCAACACATGTGCTTCACTTTAGATTGTGTGAGCTCAACGAACTTTGAGCTAGTCAATTTAATGGGAGATAAATAATGGTTAGTTTAATGGATATAAGAAGTGATAACTGATCAAGTGAACCATAGTACTACAACTGGACTCTAGTATAAGACGAGAACAACTAGCCTCTCTCACCATTTTAACTCCCAAATAAATGGCCCAAACAATGCAGTGTTGGCATCTCCAAGGTTCACCCAATCCACATGAATCATAAGAGACAAATTACGTACAAGAACCATTCGGTGTTTGTGATGACTTATTAATTAGTTACTTTGTTTTCTTAATGAAGAGCGAGGAAACTCTTATTAACTCTTATTAACTTGTCATTTTTGTTAAAGACTCATTCAAAGTAATGAAGTAACGTAACACCTTCCTCCAAGTTTTTTTTTCCAGACTTCTATTATTTTTTAAAAAATGAAGTGGTAAGTTTGAAAGTTGTATAAGGTATCAGATACATTCTCATCATTCCCATTTTTTATAGAATTAATTTGGACGTTTTGTATTTTTTCTTTAGTGTGACTTCATTTCTTCTTTGGGTCGATTTAACGGGCCCAAAGACTAATGACATTTGTTCTTTAGCAACACCATATAACATATTGTGAGCCTAGATATAAGCCCAGACTCCTTGGCCCAAACTCACACAGACGAAACCATCGATTGGTTTGTTCTTGTTCTCGTGCTCCCCCAAATCAGCCATAGAAATAACTGATGTTAAAATGTTAAGGTATACTTGTTAAAATTGCGGGCTTCTTAGCCTTGTAATGACCAAAAAAGAGATTTCGTGGAGTCATACATGGAAGTACAAGTCAACTAATTATCATTTTATATGGTAATAACACAGATGATTTGAAATAACTCAATCTTCCTTCCTTGTAAGTGTATTACCGAGTATGTTTTTCTAAATGCGGAGTCGTACAGAACAAGACAAGTACAATCAACCATATATTTTAATTAATGTTCAAACTTCAGAGTCGTCATTCAACGACCCACGTGGCAGCATCAAAAAATGATTTGGACGCAAATTCGCAAGGTCAATGAGCCGCTTCCACTATTTTATATACGCTTCCCTCAGCATCATAGATCATATCAAGCCATAAATATATCATTAAGCTAACAGAAATAATAACGGAGTCGATTAACCATGATCTGTAGGTACAATAAATTAAGAAGTGTCGATCTATCCTTGAGCGATATGGGTTTGTTCAGGTTAAGAAAGCAAGATGTTGTTGTGGTGTTGCAATTATTAGTGATGACAGTTTTATCAGAAAAATCAGTGTATAGTACTAGTACTCAAAATTCCAAGCCAGGATGCCCAACAACCTGCGGATCTGTCACTATCCCATACCCATTTGGTATAAGCGAAGGGTGTTACTTGGATGAGTCATTTCTGATGACATGCGAGGCTAATAATTCCACGTTATTCCTAGGACGAAGTAATATTAGTGTGGTTGACATATCTGTGGATGATGCAGAACTTCGTATCTCAACCTCTGTGTTCTCCTATTGCTACAACCAATCAGGGGTTCTGGTCAACTCCAACGATTCCTCGTTTGACCTGCCTCACTTCTATATTTCATCAGCCAAGAACAAAGCTTACGGTGTTGGTTGTGACACTGTGGGAGTAATATCAGGGTGGGATTACCAAAACAACAACTACACCACAGGTTGTGTGTCTTTGTGTGACAAGACTAGTACCATGGTTAATGCCACGTGTCTAGGAACCGGCTGCTGCCAGTCACCAATTCCCCAAGGACTCTCTGGTTCGGCTCTTCTCAGTTTTCCAGCCATCAATAAGACGGAAGTGCGTGAATTCGATCCATGTGGTTATGCTTTCCTAGCCGAAGAAGGAGCTTATTCATTCTCCACCACTCATTTTCTTCACTTCCCATATAAAACCTTCCCTGTTGTAATTGAATGGGCTATGGAAAACAAGACTTGTCACCAAGCCTCTAATAATCTCACAACCTATGCTTGTAAGTCACAATTCAGTCAATGCCTTCAGTCTATCAATGGAATTGGGTATCGATGCAAGTGCTCTAATGGCTTCCTGGGCAATCCATACCTTACAGATGGCTGTCAAGGTCTCCTTCTACTGTTTGATTTCTTTCTTTGTTTTTTGGTTAGACTTGGTCAATTAATTATTTTTTGTTTTGTTTTCATCAGAAATTAATGAGTGCTTGGAATTAGCACCATGCGATGAACATGCAAGGTGCGACAATTATCCTGGGGGATTCAAGTGTTCATGCCTAGATGGATATGTGGGAGATGGGACGATAGTCAAACTCAATGGAACGGGTTGCCAGCTCAAATTTAATACAAATTCTGGCCAATATACCATTCTCGTCACTACCTTGAGTGAGTACATAAATTATAATGGGATTTTCCGTGTCTTAACTGAAAATATGTATGGAACGTACTAACGCATGGACCAATCTATTGGGCCACGCCAACCCATTTTTTTGAAGTTATTGTCAATGTTCCAGCAGCCTAGATAACTCGTATCTTATGATGGGCCAGCCCACGTGTGACAGTTAGACTATTGACCGTTTTGATATGTGTGTTTATTTTGACAAAAAAAGGCCAAAATGTAAATTTGGTCCCATATCTTTTGTTCAGTTTTCAATTTGATCCCATATCTTTTTTTGTTGCACTTTTGGTCCTATATCTTTCGGTCAGTTCCCAATTTGGTCTCATATTTTTTGTTTTTGTAGATTTGGTCCTATATCTTTGGGTCAATGACATAATTGGTCTTATATCTTTAGGTTAAGTACAAAAGTGATCACATATCTTTGTAAAAGGACCAACCATTTTGATCCTTTTGCAAAGATATGGGTTTGCAATTTGACCAAAAGATATAAGACTAATTTGGGAATTTTTGCAAAGATATGAGATCAAAAGTGTAACAAAAAAAAGATACAGGACCAAATTGAAAACTCAACAATAGATATGGGACCAAATTTGCGTTGTCGTGTGTGACTGAATTAATTAGGAAAAGCTTTTAAGAAAACAATAATGAGTAAGCTTCTACTTAATTTGTGGATCATGTGCAGGTGTTAGTGTAAGTGTCCTAGTGCTGCTTGTTGGAGGCTTGTATGTATATTGGCACATGAAGAAAAGAAATCTGATGAAACTCAGACAAAAGTTTTTCCAACAAAACGGAGGCATGTTACTACAACAACAAATTGCGGAGCATGGAAAATCATCAACTCAAACACCCAAAATCTTCACAGTGGAAGAGTTAAAAAAGGCCACTGACAACTTCGACGAACGCAGAGTGCTTGGTAAAGGAGGCCACGGAACAGTGTACAAAGGAGTGTTACCAAACAACACTGTGGTTGCCATCAAAAAGTCCATAATATGTGACCAGAGTCAGATCGAAGAATTCATCAACGAGGTCATCATTCTCTCCCAGATTAACCATAGAAACGTTGTCAAACTTTTGGGTTGTTGTCTAGAGACACAAGTCCCATTACTCGTTTACGAATGTATTACTGATGGGACTCTGTTTCACCACCTACATGATCAAACTCTTTCATCTAAACTTTCATGGAGAATGAGATTAAGGATAGCAGCAGAAACTGCAAGTGCTCTGGCATACTTACACTCTGCAGCTTCTATTCCAATCATACATAGAGATGTAAAGACTACCAATATACTATTAGATTGTTATCTCACAGCAAAAGTTTCTGACTTTGGAGCTTCACGGCTTGTTCCTCTTGATCAAACTCAAATAACTACATTGGTGCAAGGGACATTTGGATATCTCGATCCAGAGTATTTGCATACAAGCAGGCTAACAGAGAAGAGTGATGTGTATAGCTTTGGGGTTGTGTTGGCAGAGTTATTAACAAGCAAGAAAGCAGTTTCGTTTGAGAGGCCTGAGGGTCAGAGAAATCTGTCAATATACTTTGAGTCATGCAAGAAACAGAGTGAGCTGCTTCAAATTATAGACACGCACATAATGAGTGAGGAAAATGTGAAGCAAATCATGGAGGTGGCTAACATTACGAAACGATGTCTAAGGGTAAAAGGGGAAGATAGACCCATGATGAAGGAAGTAGCAATGGAATTAGAGGGACTGAGAGTCATGGAGAGTCGTGCGTTGGAAGGAGGCAGTGGTTATAACGTGGATGCACAAGAGACAGAGTACTTGCTAAATGAAGCTTCGCCTGTGGCTAATAACATTGATGGAATTGAAAGGAATGTTAGGGATGCAAGCATAAACGAGATTTCCATATCTTGGGATAGTGGAAGATAATTATTTCGCTCTAATTGCCTAGAGTAGAGGAAAGTCTATACTATATGGCTTCAACTTCACATAGCTTGTAGCGTATATTAGTGTGATACCTATGTAATTTCCGCAATTTTGAATTTTTGATCTGAGAGTACTTAATTTATATTGGTTGAATGAATATCTAATATAGATTTTTCGTGTCTAAAATTTTAATATCCTATCTGAAAAAACATGTAACACTAGGGCATTTCCTGGATGGGTTAGACTATGATGTAAAATTTGTTTTAAGACATGAGATGGAATAAGTCATGACTCATGAGCTAATAAGATAATGACACATGGAATGGTCAGTTGTATTTAATTAGTGATGTGATTCATACACAATTTTGATTGATTAAAAAATTATTTTTTATATTATTTTTCAGCATTAAATTACCTAGCCCTTCCATGTGTTATAATTTTATTGGCTCATGACCTATTGCATATCATGCCCTTAAAACAAATTTTGCATCATAAACTAACTCTTCACGTATTCTTAAAAACACGATTTATTAATTTGACTATGTCAAAAGGTTTTCATAGGATGTTAGATTTTTATAAATAGTATAATCAAATTCAGAAAAGAAAAAAATTGTTTAAACATCTGACAATAAAAAATTTTTAGGATATAACCATACCAAAAACAACTTTAAACTCCGATGGGCTGAGGTTTGCGTGGGACTTGGGATTTAGGGATGTTATCCTTGAATCCGATTCGTTGGGAGCGGTGGAATTGATCTGTGGTGCGATTGAGGGAAAGAAGGTTAGTGCTGGTTTGGCGCATTTCATTCTTGACTTGGTGCGAAGAGATTGGAACGTTAGGGTTCTTCACACGCTTAGAGAAGAGAATCGCGTGACTGAGGCCTTGGCCGGATTTGGCATGAAGACTGAGCAGTTTTGGGTTCGATGGGTTGAACCTCCTAGTTGTATTAAGAGACTTTTGTTTGAAGACAGCTTCAAACTTTTGTTACCTCGTGATTTTTAAGTTTTTCTTTGTACTTTGGCTCTTTTTGAGCCTTGTACCAAAAAAAAAAAACTTTAAAGTCAAGGATCAAAATTTANGTCTCTTTCTATTTCTTGTGGACGACTTTGGAAAACGTCAAAAATAACAAACAAAAACTCAAAAAGATCCATTGTTCATTGTTGATCGAAAGTCTAACCTGATGTAAGAATCCGACCATAATTTCACAGCCTACGAAATATATGTTCAAGTATGGTGTTCACTTAACTCAAACACACCTTCCAGTTCCATCACAACGTACACAAGAAGAAGAATAACACACCTTGTCTCCTGAAGTCTACTCCTCCGTTCTAACTTCTAAACTAAAACTAACAAAAATACTAAGAATCACACAATCATATACATACATACATGTGTTGTCAATGATGTCAAGTTCTGTTATGACATTGATCATGATCTGGTTCATAGTTGCAGCAACAGCAACGGTAACATCAGCCGCCGCGAAACCAGGTTGCAGAACTACGTGCGGCGACCTAAGCATTCCGTACCCTTTTGGTACTAGCGACGGCTGTTACATCAACGACGATTTCCTCATAAACTGCGACAATTCCTCCGGGAAACCCATACCCTATTACTCCACCACCACCATTCAAGTCTTAAACATCTCTCTCGCCGCCGAATTACTCGTCGCCGGCTGGATCAGCTGGGATTGCTACAATTCTTCCGGCTCCGAATCTTGGAGCCTCTTTTGGATCAAGCTTCGTCACTTTGCGATTTCCAACACCAAGAACGTCTTCGTCGTCATCGGCTGCGATACCTACGCTTTCATCGATGATTTCTGGGGAAGAAGATTCTCCACTGGCTGCACCTCAATTTGCAACAACCTAAACGACGTCGTTAATGGAACTTGCTCTGGTATCGGCTGCTGCTACACCAGTTTTCCCAAAGGAAACATGGGTTATAATGTAACCTTGAAAAGCTACAATAATCACGCCAAAGTTTTGAACTTTAATCCTTGTAGCTATGGGTTTGTGGTGGAAGATGGTGCTTATAACTTCTCGTCTTTGGACCTTGTAAATCTCAGAAACAGAACTGATTTTCCTGTGATTATTGATTGGGGTATTGGGAGTGACAATTGCTCTCAAGCAATCAAGAATCAAAGCAGCTTTGCTTGTATGGAGAATAGCTTGTGCGTGGATTCTGGAAATGCTCCTGGATATTTCTGCAAGTGCAAAGATGGGTTTCAAGGGAATCCTTATCTCTCTGGTTCTGATGGCTGCCAAGGTTAATTCTTTAAAATTTTGATCCCTTTTAGGTATATATGATTTCTCAATTAATCCTCATTTGGATATTGTGTCTACAAAATTTCAGACATTGACGAGTGCAGCAACAACACATCCAATCTCTGCAGCCAAACGTGCCACAATTTGTATGGCACTTACAATTGTTCTTGTTTACCAGGATACACAGGCAATGGTTTCAAGAATGGAACAGGTTGTGTTCGTGTAAACAAATCTAGTAGTATCAAAGTCATTGAAGTTGCTCTAGGTGAGTTTAACTAATTAATCCTTCAATAGTATTTTTCTTAAGGTTATATCCATACTTCATGCAATATTCAAATTCTCTTAACCCGTCTTTAATTAGGAATCAGCGTATCGCTCTTGGCTCTTGGTGTTGTCACATCCTCCTTATGCTGGGTACAGAGGAAGAGAAAGCTCATAAGCATAAAAAGGAAGTTCTTTGAGCAAAACGGTGGAATCTTGCTTCAGGGACAACTTTCTGAGTCATCACAAGGTCATTATTACAATGAGATGGCAAAGCTATTCAGCGAAGAGGAACTTAAAGACGCCACTGATAACTTCCATGAAAGCAAAATCCTTGGGCGTGGAGGCCAAGGAACAGTTTACAAAGGAACATTACCAAATAAAAGAGTGGTTGCCATTAAGAAGTCTAGAGTGGTAGACCAGAGCCAAGTCAAGGATTTCATCAATGAAGTGGTTATACTCTCAAGAATCAACCATAGGAATGTGGTCAAACTTTTGGGTTGTTGTTTGGAAACTGAAGTTCCCTTACTAGTCTATGAATATATCCCAAATAATACTCTTCTCCATCATCTAAACCCATCAATGAAAACACAATGTCTTTCATGGGAGACAAGATTGAGAATAGCTGCTGAAACTGCTGGAGCCATATCATACTTACATTCTGCAGCATCCATTCCAGTTATTCACAGAGATATAAAGTCTAGTAACATTCTATTAGACCATAATTACACGGCAAAAGTGTCTGATTTTGGAGCCTCCAGATTGGTTCCTCTAGACCAGACTCAAATCACAACCCTTGTGCAAGGGACATTAGGATATTTGGACCCTGAGTATCTTCAAACAAGCCAATTAACTGAGAAAAGTGATGTTTATAGCTTTGGGGTAGTGCTTGTAGAGCTATTGACAGGAAAGAAGGTGGTTGAAGTGAACAGACCAGAAGAGGACAGAAATCTGGCTATGTACTTTGTTTCTTCCAAGAAGAATGGGAGATTGCTTGAGATTCTAGACAGTAGATTGGTGGATGAGAAGAATGTAGGGGAATTGAAGGAAGTTGCAGAGTTGGCAAGTAGATGCATAAGAGTGAAGGGAGAAGAGAGACCAAGCATGAAGGAAGTGTCAATGGAGCTAGAAGGGCTAATAGCAATGCAGAAGCATCCATGGGATGGAAAATGTGTGAATCCAGAGGAAAATGAGTACTTGCTTGGTCAAATGTTTGGAAATACTAACACTGGAAGTACTAGCAATTCTATGGGGTTTGAGAGCATAGGAAGGCAATTAACGTTTGAGATTGAAAGTGGAAGATGATTCTTCAGTTTGCAGAGTTAGTGTATTTTCTTCTTAATTATACTTCAATCCAACAAATAGTCTCTTAATTTTAATTTGATCGAGTTAGTTAGGGTGCACTACATTTTTTTTGGTAACAAGCCGAAGCCAAAGTACAAGAACAGGTGCATTGATTTTTTTTTTTGTTGTAAATACTTGAGCAATTAATCTAGCTAGCATTTTTTTTATCATTAATTGATCTCATATCTTTATAAAATAATCAATTAAGAGTTGACCGAAAGATAAGGGATCACTTTTCTACCTGACCCAAACATATGAGACCAAATCTACTGCAAATATATATATATATATATATAATTGAATTATTAAAAACTTAGCAAAAGATAAGACCAAATTGAGACTTCCACCTAAAAAATTTAAAAAATCTTTTGTCAATTTTCAAAATCTAAAGAATTTTTCATGTGATTAAAGTTCAAGAGAATTTTATAATGTTTTTAAAAATTTTTTATAAAGAAATTTTTTAATTCAATGTAGTGAGCTTTATATAATTTTTTTCATTTTTTTAGATATTTATGACAAAAAAATTTTGAACACCCCTTAAGATTTTATAATCAAAATTGTAGTTGTCAACGTTTATATCACTTGGCCGAAGCAAAGAAAAGAATACTACTGATAATAATAAAGTTAGGCCCACACATGCCAAATCAGAATTAATGAATTATGATCCTCCTTCAAGTTGGCTGAGTTAGTTTTATTTATTAATTTTTTTTAACAAAAACAGTTTTATTTATTTCAAGTTGAATTAAGTGAATTAATGTTGTTTAAATGATGAATCAGATGAAATATAATTATATTTTTGAGATGGAAATGACTGAAATATTATTCAAATGTTGACAACAACGGAAGATAATAACAAAAAGGATGAGGTTATTACTATTATTATTAATGTATGAGATACTATTACTTGATTGTGCCAACTTCATTTCTTGCTTCATA
>QANZ01004193.1:36261-54691 GCA_003254925.1 Chamaecrista fasciculata
TTTTTTTTTTTTTTTCTTAATGTGAATGACGCATTCCTCCTTCAATCTCCATTACAAAAAAGCCGCCAAGTGTATGAATAAGATTGAACCTAATTAAACATCTTTTAAAATGATTCTGCTCTCTAATCCTTCCACATAAACTTCTTAATCCTATTTGTCTCTAGCTTTTAATTTTCAGCGTTTTGGCATTTTTATCAAATAGGAAAGAGAGAAAGAGAAAGACGAACACAGAGACGAACAGAACAATAGATAAAGAAAATGGCTCAAAACTTCATTTTGATTCTCAAACTATAAGGTGAATTTTATTTTGGTCCTTAAACTTTTTCATTTATTTTATAGTTAATGCAAAATATGATTTTCGTATAACTTTTTTTATTATCTCTGAACTAGACACTTCAACTGAACAAATTATGTCTCATATGTATTCTTATAAATGAGTTGACCAAAAGAGAAAAAAAAATCCTTAAATCAACTACAAATTTATTATTAGTTTGTGAAATTGTGAGTGAGAAAAAAAATTTCTCATTTTGCCAACACACTATCATCTATCAGAAATAAAGATAAAAATCAAGTTGAATCAAGTTTTGTACGAACAATAGAATAAATAAAAAATTGGGTAAACTGCCAACTTAGTCATTAAAAAATTACTGAGTCAATAACTAGATCATGAAAATATTAAAATACATAATAATATTTAAAAGATCAAAACGATACACTTATTAGTTCTATTCATGAATTAAAAAATATATTATTTAATTCTTTTAAAAATTAAAAAGTATATTGTTTGAATCGAGATTAAACTGTAAATTTTAATTTTTTTACCAATTCAATAATTTTTAGTGATTAAATCGTTAGTTTACTCTAATTAAATTAGAGACCAAAACAGAACTAAAAAAACTAATGACCAAAATAGTTCATTCTATAATTTGAGTACTAAAAGAAAGTTTTGACCGAGAAAAAGAAAACCATCTTTTACGGTTTTCAGACTTCAAAAATTGTCAGCAGCAAGAAGAAAGCAAAATACAAATTAAATCTAACGTTAATTGAAAAAAGGAGCAACACGTAGACATCAATGTCATCGGAGAAGACGAAATGTTGAAGCAGAGCATCGTCAAAACTGGTATACCTTCCACTAAAACACAACACAAAAAGTTTTCTACACACACTCTAATCTTCTCTCGCGAAATCCCAAGTTAGTTTTATTGTGATGTCAACTTGTATAATCACAGCGAGCTTCTTCATCTTCATATTCTTATCGACGGCGGCAACGCCGGCGTCGGCTCAGGCGAAACCGGGATGCAACAGCACGTGCGGCGACCTCAAAATTCCGTACCCTTTTGGTACAACCGAAGGATGTTACAGAGACAAGAACTTCCTCGTATCGTGTCTCAACTCGTCGGGAAAAACCATCGCAAATTTCTCCGACACTAACATTCAAGTGTTGGACATATCTCTCGACGACGGCGAACTTCGATTTTCTGGGTGGGTTAATTGGGATTGTTACGATTCTTCTGGTCCTGCTTACTCTAACTTCGTATGGTTCAAGCTTCGTGAATTCGCGATTTCCAACACGAAGAACGTTTTCGTTGTCATAGGCTGCGATACTTACGCTTTCATCGATGATTTCTGGGGAAGGAGATTTTCAACTGGCTGTACTTCTATTTGCAAGAACCTAAACGACGTCGTTAATGGAAGTTGCTCTGGCATTGGGTGCTGTCAGACCAGTTTCCCCAAAGGAAACATGGGTTACAATGTAACCTTAAAAAGCTACAACAATCATTCTCAAGTTTTGGACTTTAATCCTTGTAGTTATGCTTTTGTGGTGGAAGATGGTGCTTACAATTTCTCGTCTCTCGACCTTGTCAATCTCAGAAACAGAAGGGATTTCCCAATAATCGTGGATTGGGGTATTGGGAATGAGAATTGCTCTGAAGCCAAGAAGAACATGAGCAGCTATGCTTGTATGGAAAACAGCTTCTGTGTTAATTCTCAAAATGCTCCTGGCTATCTTTGCAGATGTAACGATGGGTTTCGAGGGAATCCTTATCTTTCTGCTCCTCATGGCTGCCAAGGTTGTTTGTTACTCTTAATTTATGTTTCTTGTTTTCTATTTTCCTGGTAGGAATCTAGAAAAAATGGTTTGGACGTGACTAAAATGTGATGACACGGCTAAGTCCCAAAATAGAAAAAATTGACACCGACATTATAATTGTTAAAAGTTTTTATCAAGATTTATAGATCTGTTAATTGTTTCTTATTTTTTGTGTGTGTGAGAGAGCGCTGTGTCATGCTATGTAATCTCAAGAATTTGGCATGTCAGCCATGTCAGTGTCCTGTGTCAGTGTTAATGTGTGTGGGCTTAATAGGTAGGGATTGAATTTGATTGATGATATTCCTTGTTAGTTCACAATTTAATGAGCCTGATTTTGCTATGTCTGCTATAAAATTTCAGAAATTGACGAGTGCAGCAACAGCACATCCAATCTCTGCAGCCAAACGTGCCACAATTTGTATGGCTCTTACAATTGCTCTTGTCTACCAGGATACATAGGCGATGGCTTCAAGAACGGAACAGGTTGCGTTCCAGACAGCAAATCCAATGATGTCCCAATTATAGAAGTTGCTCTTGGTGAGTTTACAACTTCATCAAAATGAAAACTGATCTAAATACAGACTAGTTTAAGTATTTTGCTGACATTTTAACTGGAGTGCGATTCTCCTAGGCATCAGTGTATCCCTATTGGTTCTTGGTATGGTCATATCTTCCTTATGCTGGGTACAACGTAAAAGAAAGCTCATAGATATTAAGAAAAAGTTCTTCGAGCAAAACGGTGGTATAATGCTTCAGGAACAACTTTCTGAGCTACAAGGTTACAGTGAGATGGCCAAGTTATTCAGTGAAGAGGAGCTCAAAGAAGCCACAAATAACTTCCATGAAAGCAACATTCTTGGGCGTGGAGGCCAAGGAACAGTTTACAAAGGAACTTTACAAGATAAAAGAGTGGTTGCTATAAAGAAGTCTAGAGTGGTAGACCAGAGCCAAGTCAAGGATTTCATCAATGAAGTTCTTGTACTCTCAAGAATCAACCATAGGAATGTGGTCAAACTTTTAGGTTGTTGTTTGGAAACTGAAGTTCCCTTGCTAGTTTATGAATATGTTCCCAATAATACTCTACTACACCATATTGATCCATCAATGAAAACAGCATGTCTTCCTTGGGAGACTCGATTGAAGATAGCTGCTGAAACTGCTGGAGCCATATCATACTTGCATTCTGCTGCTTCCATTCCGATCATTCATCGTGATATAAAGTCTACTAACATATTGTTGGATCAAAATTACACTGCAAAAGTGTCTGATTTTGGAGCCTCCAAGTTGGTTCCTCTAGACCAGACTCAAATTACCACTCTTGTGCAAGGGACATTGGGCTACTTGGACCCTGAGTATCTACAAACAAGCCAATTAACCGAGAAAAGCGATGTCTATAGCTTTGGGGTTGTGCTGATAGAGCTCTTGACTGGAAAGAAGGTAGTTGAAGCCAACAGACCGGAAGAGGACAGAAATCTAGCTATGTACTTTGTTTCTTCCATGAAGAATGATTGCTTGCTTGAGGTTCTAGACAGTAGAGTGGTGGATGAGAAAAATGTTGGGCAATTCAAGGAAGTTGCAGTGTTGGCAAGTAGATGCATAAGAGTGAAGGGAGAAGAGAGACCAAGCATGAAGGAAGTGTCAATGGAGCTAGAAGGGCTAATAGCAATGCAGAAGCATCCATGGGATGGAAAATATAAGAATTCAGAGGAAAATGAATACCTGCTTGGTCAAATATATGAGGAAACTGGCACTGGCAGTACTAGCAATTCTTTGGGGTTAGAAAGCATATGGAAACAACTAGTAGTTGAAATGAAAAGTGGACGCTGATTATTCAGTTTCCTGAAATTCTGTACTTCTTTTTCCATTCATTCAACAGTTAAATACCGACAAGGTAACATGTTAATTGTAAAGTTATATACACTATCAGCAGTTTATATCTTCTTATGGTGTTAGTATATTTTGTATAAACAACTACCCGTAAAATTGTTTGTAACAATCTAATTAGTTGGAAGATGATCCTCATTATATTCAATTATTCAGAAATTTCTAATAAGATCAGAATTGAGAGCAAAAGACGATGAAAATGTGACATCGCCACAAAAAAAAATGGAAAAAGCAAAATGCTGTTTGTGGTTTTGAAGGGAAACATGAGAAGAGGCAAACCATATGAGGGAGATGAAAAGCTGTTTCATTTTTCTTCTGCAAAGCCATTGGCTGTACATGAATACTTGCCAGACAAATTGAGAGGCCATGAGCTTTCACATAAGGAAAATAATATAACTGATAAGTGAGAGTGCTACATGAAAGATACCCAGCAACCTCGTAACTTGTTACTTCTCCGGCCATCATTCTAAGATTATTGTTATTTGATATATTTTTCCTGTCCAATCATGAGTGGTTACTCATCTGTCTTAATTACAAGAAACTCTATAGATCTTCAGACCAATTAAGATGAATGAATCTACAAGATTGTGATTCTACAAGGCACAGAGTTACAAAACTCGGATACTTTTTCCTCGAATCAGTGCTGTGTTGAGAGTTTGAGCTGCTATTTGTACAGTTTTAGAGAGAGCTGTATAAAACTATAGTTTGAAATTGCAACATTAGACCTTCCCATCTGACGAGGGACGAAGACTACGGTTTTCGGCATTGAAGGCTGCAGAAGATGATGTGGTGGACACAGAATTTGTGCCTCTGGAAGGAGAAGATGAAGGTGCAGGCAACTTCTTGGGCAGCATCTGTTCCCAGAATTCCTTGGGAAATCTTGATCCTTCTGATACAACTACAAAAGCAAGCAGAGCCAAGAGCAAGCAGTGATGCCTCCAAGAACCTAACATGGTGAATTGATGAGTATGCTATTACTATTACTACTCCAAGTTAAGGAATTTGAGCATAAAAACCCTCTCCTTCCTTCCTTTAGCTTTCAAAAAGAGAAACTTTAGAGTATAAACAAGTGTTTGTGGCAGCAGACAAGTTCAGTAATAAAGGGAGGCTGCCAACTTTGTATGTTTGGGGAAGGATGCTTGAATGGCAGACAATGTGGTATTTGATAATCATAAACCGTTAAGCAACCCACGTTGTTGCTCTCATTGTATAACGCACTTGCAGATTCTGAGTGTACATGCTTGTGTGAGGAATTACACCCTTATTTTAAAGAGTAAATTAATGATTTGGTCCCAGAAAGATGGTGGATTTCTCAATTTAGTTTTTGAAAGATGTAATTACAATCAATTTAGTCCTTTTGTTAAGAAACACTAAATAAAATTTAATGACAAATTTGATGTGGTTCTAAATTTTGTTGACATTATACTTATAGCAATTGATGTAACAAAATTATATTTATTAAATTTGAATTTGTATCTTACTAAAAGGAGCAAATTGATTGTAATTGCATTTTTCAATAACTACATCTTTTAATTTCATCTTTTATGGACTAAATTGAGAAATTCATCATCTTTCAAAGATCAAATCATTAATTTACTCTATTTTAAATTCTCATTCTGGAGTGGACCCCTCTTCCTTTTTAGTTGGATCCTAATATTTAATTATCTGTTGTCTCTGCTAAGATATATCTTTGGGCCTGTTTGGGAACAACCCATCCCAAACTCATCCCATTCTAATCCTAATCTCAACCTAAAATTAGATGAACAGTCCAGTTTGGGTGTTTGTCTGGCACATAATCTCATTTCATCTCATCCAAATCATCATCTCATCCAAATCATCATCCCATTTATCATACATTTACTAATCTACCCCTATTTATATATCTATATTTACCTACACTCTAATACAAATATAAAAAAGATAATTAGACAAAATAGTAATTTTACCTACCCTCATTTATTACACTTATAATTTTCTCTCTCTCTCTCCATCATTTCTTATTAATTTTTTTTCTCTCCCTCTCACTCACTCACTCACAAACACACACAAACTTCTCTCTCTCCTTTTCTCTCTATCTCTCACACACCCACCTACCCACTCCCTCTCTCTCCCTCATATATATATATATATATATATATTTTATATTTATATTATATATATATAATTTATATTAATTTAATTAAACAAAGATGTTTTTGTCCATTTGTAATGTTGTTTTTTTTAGTCCCAACATTTCTCTATTTCTTTTGAGTAAAATATACAATTGAATCCCTAAATTATTTTTTAAGTTACAATCTTCTATTCTATTTACTGTATTTTTTTAAAAAAAAGAAAAAAATTACTTATCTTCACTTTTATAGGCATTTTAGTCCTCAAACTATGAGCTCAATTTCCTTGGCTAGTAAAACTATTTTTTGTTTAGTTTTTTTCTCAAACTATGAAAATAGTTTGATTTTGGTCCTCAAACTATTTGTTGTTCTAAATTCGTGTCCAAATTCATCCGATGATTATGCGCTATGGATAATGGAGAAATAACGGTTATTTTTTTGTTGGGAAAATACACAAGTTTCCATGTGTTTGTTATTTTTCTGGTTCGAATCATGGGTAGCAAAAAAATTGCAATGTTGTTTTGTTGGGAAATTACAAAGTTATGGACCAAATTGTACATTTACAATCATTTCCATATTACTTGCATTCTGGTCCCACGATATTGTTTGTTATTTTTTGCACCTTGCAAATAAAAAATATACCCGATTGTTGACGGTACAAGCTTTGTTCGAGCCCCGAGTACAGATATTAGGGACCGATTCTTTGGACCGATACAATGTTATGGACCAAATTTTATGTTTACAATACTTTTCATGTTATTTGCATTCTAGTCCCCAAAATATTACTTATTATTTTCTTTATATTCAAATTCATAAATGTGCCCCATTATTCATGGCTGGGATTCTCTACGAGCTTTGAATTATCACTCACACATGTTAGGGATTGATTAATTGGCCGGATACAAATTTATGGACCAAATTGCATTCTCAAAAGAATTTTAATGTTATTTTCATTTTGCCCCATAATCTCATCCAATAGGATGGACCAAAATCCATCATCCTATAGGATTGAGAAATCACGCTTTCCAAGAGCATCTCATCCAAATATCATCCCAGTCAAACCCCAGTCAAACCCCACCCAAACACCTATCATCTCATCTCAATCTCAATCTCAACATCATTATTTCATACCATTTCTACCCCTATACAAATTAAAAAAATCCATAATCATATTTCAACCAACCACAATCATTACATACCCTTTTATATAATTTCACACCCTATTATACATCATTTTCTCTCAAACCATCCAAACACTTCATCTCATCCTAATTTCAACATCATCTCATCTCATCTCATAGCTTGAGATTGGATTGAGATTGGATTGAAATTTGAGTTGCGAAACAGGCCCTTTGTTGTCAGACTTGTTGATCACATATTTACATGTATATAATAAGCGATGTCACTGTGTTAAACATGATGAAAATTTTTATTACCCAATTTTTTTTCCTCCCTTTAATAGGCTCTTTCCTGTCTCTTGAAGAATCAGTAACATTCCTGACCTTAGCAAGACATATATACATATATATTGTTTCAGGCACTGGAATAAATTAAAAATGAAGTTCATGATCAAATCAACGTCAAAAACAAATATATATATTTTTCATTTGCAAAAGGTTTATCATTGATGCTCTTCAAAAATTATACTTAATTAGGAGAAAACCCAAGTCCTCGTGTGTGTGTGTGTGTACATATATGTATATGTAAGAATATTTGTATTGTTTTTAAATTTCAATCATGCAAACACGAGGAAACTTGTTTTTTTTATTAGTTTCGTATGGCTCAAAAGCTCAACTGGCTTAACCAAGGAAAAGAGTTCGATTTGAATATTAAGTCTACAGAAAGAAAAGCATATTGATACTTTTGTATGCTGCTTTCCCAACAACGAAAATGTATCAACTAGAAAAAATGATAATGGCATCCCTGGTGGCAGTGTAAAATTTTGTGTGAGTATGTGTGTGACCTGTTTGGAGACAACCCTTTGATTAGTTAAAGGATACACAATTATTCACAGACGCACTACAAATGTAGGTGCTAAATTAGGGTGGTTCAAGAGCCTAGAGTTGTTGGCTAATGACTATTCTATAGCTGTTGGGTTTTGATTTCTTCCATTTGTAACCAAATGATTTTTTTTAACATAAGTTTTGATTTTTATTTTCCTTTGAAGCTTATGACAATGCAAAAGTTAAGTTTTCCACATAAAGTGTGATAGGAAAGAACACAATAAGTTGGTATATTTATTAATCCAACACTGATTTCATTGAGAACCCTGAATATTATTAAGTAAAATGACAGTGCATATATATTATTAAGTTGGAGCAATGTACCTAGCTAGCTAGTGTAGTATAGTTTAAAACTATTTAAGTAAACATATGATACGTGAACAAAAAATTTCAAAAAAATCAACCATATAATGTGATGAGAAAAACTCACTTATTATAGTTTTTATTGAAGAATTTGACAGTACAAATCTAAAAAAATTGCAAGTTAAATTGTAGATTATAATGCATGAAGTTATGAAATTGCAAAGACTGAGTGGTGGGGTTAAAGCTAAAATGATTAGTAGCGCAGAAGGAAGTACAATTTGGTGGAGCAAAGTGGTAGTGTCAATAAAATAATTCTCTCTCAAAATCCTATGAAGTGCCCCCACCACTACCATTCTTTTTCTTAATGCAGCTTTTATAATCTTTTGGCATCGCAACAATGAAGTCCATAATGAATGCAGTCAAACAACTAATCTACTAAATGAGTAATCTATTCCATTAAGGGACAGTTCCATATAAAAGACTCTGAAATCTGCAAGCCAAACTCTATGTTTGGAATTTGGACTTTAGACACAGGCTCCTCTTGAATCCTCTACTGGAATTTTGATGTAAATATGAAATACTCGAACATTTTACTGATCATAATCTGATTTGAATATTCCTATATCAGCTGAAAATGCATATTTTTAATTTTGCTGTAGTTCACTATTCATTGAAATAAAGCAAAACAGATTCCATGTCTGACTGGCTTTTAGATTCAATTCACCACATTACAATCGCTTACAACTAATTTAATGAGTAAAACAAGTTTTCCTCATGAGAGAATGAATATGTTGAATCAAGATCTTTCTCAAAATTTTGCTTGAGTTCCAAATTGAACTTCCTTTTCAAAGAGCAGTACGAGATACTTTTATTTAATGTGTGCTATGGTTATCATTGATATTCTTTTGACAAGAGTACTTATTTGTTCTTAAACGTAGGCTTTTAGGCTCTTGACAAATGAAGGGTGTTATAATGGAAGATCAAGTAATTAAGTTACCAAGAACCTCTATTCTGTCCCATTGTGACTTTACAGCTAATCTGAGCTTGACAGTCTCCTACATGATCAACCTGGATCAGGTATTTCTATATGCTTACTAGGAATTCTGTCTGAACCTTGAGGCTTATTTTCAACACAATCATAAGCTATGTTATAGTTAATGCATACTTTAGGTCTGCCATACCTTTTGTGTCCATAGCTGTTGAGAGTTGAGAGTTTGGAATATATATAATATAGAATAAATATATAAATTTGTTTTTGAAATATACATGAGTCATGAAAATAATATATTTTACAATTTTTGAAATATAGAATACCTTTTGTTTTTGAAATATATAATTAAATCTTTTGAAAGTCTAATTTACCATTTTTAATCCCTTAAGGTCATGAAAATAATATATTTTAGTCTTTTGTCTCTACAAGTTAGTTTATAAAATAAACTTAATGGACTAGATTACATTAGCATCCATGACTTTTATAGACTAAAGTGTGTAAACTAGACTTTTAGGGACTAAGTTATTAATTCGTATATTTTTTTCAAACACCAAATTGTATATATACCCTATAATTTATGAAAGGTGCCTTAATGGTCATTGTTTGAGGGTGGTCCCAATCTCTTCCTTGATCTAGCTTCTGAACATTTTCTAAGGAAATGCCATTGGTATGTTCATCTTTAATTTACATAATTCCCCCAAAAATTCCCATTATTACACAAGGGACCTCCCCAAATTAACATTGCAACTTCTTCGTATTAATTGGTGAAGAAACCCTCAAAATTGTAGTAAATATTTCATATCAGGTCGGGTGTAAAAATTTGGAGGAATGCTCTCTATTTAAGATTTAATGATTAGTCACAAAATACTCTCTTTTGTCCAAAAGTAAGATTCTAACTCTCACTAAATATCAAGTAAACAAACCACTAAGCCATATTCTTGTGATTAGACGCGTCTCTTTTTAAAACTATGTTTTGAGATGTTTTAGTGGTAATATTATGCTTGACTCTGTCGTGTACTCAGCTATTAAACTTGAAGATTATGTACTTTTCAAGGTAATTTGAATTGCCTCGTAAACGTGTTAATTTTTTTTTTGGTGAATATTTCTTTCATCCTAATTATACATCAACAGAAAAGGTTAATTTTTAACACTACAAATCTTTGTTTCACGGTGGCTGACGAGGAGAATGTAAAGGTAATATAGATTAACGACAATGGCCAAGCCATTTACTTCTTGTGTACTGAACACTTCCTCTTGTTCAAAGTGTTAAAACTGGTTAGAGCCCGAATGCGTTACTCACTATATTCTCATCGACGTTAAAATAGGTTTATGAGTTTATCTATGAGAATTATACTTTACTACACCTCTTCAAAATTCAGAACACCTTAGGAGGAGAACGCATTCCAGCTTTTCCGATTTGTAATCCACAACCAAACAAGGACAAACACATCTCTTTCAAGTAGAGAAACTCGAAGAAATGCTCAAGCTTATAATAATAAATTAATAATCCGATATTATTGACAATGAGCTACCACAATCATTAAAAACAATATGTATGAACTTATGCACTATATGAGTAAACTGGATACACATCCGAACAGTCCGCATGGTGGAAGGATCCTGAAAGAACCATGAAATGATCGTGTCAGTAAGCTTAAGCAAAACTTGATGAATATAACTCATAAGCCGTACCACTATAAGGAATACAAACACAATTTCTCAAAACGGCCTATTGGGATTGGATTTGGAAGGAGACGAGGTCTTAGATTTTGCAAAGTCCATTAGATCTTTGAAAAGGGCATCTTCTGAGTTCTCTTTTTTGGTCGGAGTACTAGAATTCAGAGACAAATTCTGTGTTTGTCCGACCAAGCTGTCATTAGCGAAACTGGATCTGTTATTTGAATGTACTGCATCTTGATCATTGAAAATGATTTGTTTCTGATCATTGCTCGGAGGTAGCGGACCTGGGGATTGAAGGACACGAGAAGATTGAGTATCCCTGGGAGGTGGAGAAAGGCTTAATGAAGTGCTCGAGGGAAATGGTTCGTCATCAAACACAGGCAGCCCACTAAAACTAGAAGATGAAGTCATTGATGAGGTCTGATTAGGGGAAGAATTAAATGGAGCTGCAAATGGTGTAGGCTCCTTGTTAAAATGGGAATCATCTGCTCTGTATGCATCACCACTGAGAAAGTCAATCATCCCAGAGCCATGGAAGACTGGCCTTTTTGATGACGGTGGTGGGGGTAGAAGTGGACTCACTGGTGTTGCCTTGTTATTGGCTGGTTTCTGGCTTTGTGCTTGAGTATCTCTTGATGACCTGCAGTCAATGATTATAAACACCATTAGTTATAATGTTGAGACAGGAGAAAGATAAGGGAAGGGACTGCAGAAAATGTATAAATGAAAGTATGGTGGCCAACTAAGGTAGCCTAATTATGCCTCCACATAACTGTAAATTAAGAAGGCAATGGAAGAGAAGTAACCGCGAAAAGATTTTACAGAATGCAGAATTTTGGGATCACCTATGGGCTAATTGGCTAAAATCATCATCTGACTCATCATCCTCATGGTTTACATTCACGAGTGGCAGAACCGAAGTTTCTGTTCCTCTAGCACCTGCATTAGGAGTTCCTCTGGTGCCTGCATTAAAAGTTCCCTTGGCAATATCATCATGTTGACTGAGAACTCGCTGCAGGCTGTCATTCAGTGTCAATCCTTGAACCAAGAGCCTCTCGTCCCTGAAAGTGAAGTAAACATGACAGTTATTCCTAAGTTACACAAGGAAAAGAGGATTCAGTATTTAAAGTTTTAAAATACATTCTTACGATGTATTGTTCACAAGAGTGATGACACGCTGTTGATAAGAACGGCACTGGTCAACTAGATCAACAATCACTTCTTGCTTCACACCCTGCCATATATTGTCCAGAATATTATGAACCAAGACTATTGAATGACAAATTCACATTACTTATTTGTGATTAAGTGATTTACAATTAAATTAATAATGTGACGAGCAGAAGCAGTAAATCTGAGATTTGTGTTGGTTCAACCCTTTGCAAGAAATGTTCTCATAAACCCCCACCAATCCTAATCTCCTCTATCTAACAACGTTTCTAGGTTAATCCAATGATGATTCAGAGGCCAGGAGTTACTATTGTTGAGCCTATGATACAAACAAGACACATTTCAAATTTATTATGTATCTCAAAAATCGGCATAGGATTAGGTTAAAGAAACATTAAGAATCAAATACGCCCTATCAGGGCTCTAAATGGGGCCTGACAGAAATTTTGGTTCTTAAATTTATAAGTAACTCGATGCTGGCTTATTTGAGTTAGTTAACCAATCCCAAGTAAACTGGACTATAATTAACTTTGTTGTGCAATTGAGCTTATTAAAATATTGTAAAGCACAGAGGGACGAAAGAGATTAATTGTGAGGCCAAAAATAGAAAGGAAAAAGAAAGAACTGAAAAAATAACCTTTAAGTGACACAGGAACTTGAAGGAGTCTAACAATAATCAACTTCATGAGATCTCAGCTGCCTAATTTTCGTAATGATGAGACCCATGTAACCTGGAAGAAACTTCCCTCGAAAGCTGCCATTAAGAGGGAAGGATCAAGGCATTTAAGAACTTACTGAGCATCCCATACAACTCAAGTCCCAAAGTGCGAATGAAGCATCTCATACTACCCAAGTACCTATAATAGCAGGAGAACTAAAGTCCTAGCAGCTTCACTATACTACACTTCACTCGGCCTTCTAGGGTCAAAACCCACAAGTAGCCCTCTTCAAGTTGTCAACAACGAGACTCTAATACCAATTGATAAACTCAAGTGACTTTGGAAAACCCTCCCTCAAAAACTAGCCATTGAGAGGGAACTAAAGTTTTTAAATACTCCACCATGTATCCCATACTACTTGATGTGAAACTTATGCATCCCATGCTACCCAAGTCCCTATCACACAACAACCAGTTGCTTATTTTAATTTTCTATGGTCGGGAAGTTCAAGATCTAGAATTCCATAGTGCTAGACATGTGTGAATAAAAAAAAAATACACCACCCTCAAAGTTCAAACATGTAGTTTAATAACAAGCAAATTGAATTGATGTTCCAGAATGAGATAGCAGGAAAGGAAGAGAACGGGAGAAAAAAAGTTCACCTCAGGAGTTTTAGGATCCAAAGCATTAAGCATTTCCATCAATACATCCGCTAGTCCTTGAGCATTTTGAATCTCTAACGAACTGATTATAAACAAATCAAGCAAGACAGGGATACAACACAGAACACATTTTTTTTAATGAAGACTTGATCAGAAGAAGAGAAGTGAAAAAAAAAAAAAAAAAAAAAAAAAAAAAAAAAAAAAAAAAAAAAAAAAAAAAAAAAAAAAAAAAAAAAAAAAAAAAAAAAAAAAAAAAAAAAAAAAAAAAAAAAAAAAAAAAAAAAAAAAAAAAAAAAAAAAAAAAAAAAAAAAAAAAAAAAAAAAAAAAAAAAAAAAAAAAAAAAAAAAAAAAAAAAAAAGAGAAGATAAGAATTCCGCCTAGAACAACCAGAAAATAAACAAAACATAACAAAAGAAAAGAAAAGAGCATCAGGTCAAAGAAAACTCCAATCTCCCCCACATTCAGAGAGAGAATCTCATATTTTAAGGATAAAAACACCAGACTCATTTAAATAAAAGACAATATAGGCTTGCGAAAGTTTTAGCAATAATATTCCAAATTTTCCATATATTTGTGTAAATTTTAAACCAAAACAATGATTCAGATTAACTGGTTAGGACAACTTCAAACCAGGGATGGAAAAAAAGTTCCACATTGTCATAAAACTGACGATTAGCTGAATGAAATTCAAGAGATAAGATGATTTCTTCTTGGACAGTAAAGTAAAAATATAAATTTGTGACCTCACTTGTGACAACTCAAATGGAGAGAATTATTCATATAAATGTATACATGAGAAATTCACAAGCTAAGGTATTAATTAAGAGGTAATGATAGCCACTGATAAACAACATGGTGCAAATGGTTAATCATATGCAATATCAGAAAGTATTTATAATCTCACCAGGAGACAGTATAATGGTCACAGAATGCATGGCATGCAGCAAAGAATTAGCAGTGCTACATATGGTAGCCAAATAGCTATAAAGATGTTATTTAAATAAGTTCTTTCTTCTTTTTTTATTACTTTCTTACTCTTTATTTTTCCTGAGCTTACAGATTTAGTACCACTAATGAACAACCATAAACATAAATTGAAGGAATAGAAAACTACCATCAGTTTGCTATACTTTCCGGTTTAATGGATGGTGTCGCTAAATGAACTACTCTGTTAATTTTCAACACAAAGTGATGAGTACAAAATTGATGAACTACTAAATACCCATAACAAGAAAAAGGATTAAAGCATTAGGAATGCGACGCAATTGAAAAACTACCTAAGGCCAGAAGCATCCGACTGAACAGAAGCCTGTAAAGGAGCATCATCATATCGTGCAATAGGATCAACAGTTGGCTGGGTGAGAGGAGGAGTAAAAAATGGTACGCTATTCTCCTCGCGTGGTGGGAATACAACTCCAGCAGACTGAAAATTATTAAAAACATTACATTGCAGGGAAAAGAAAAAATCAACGAGTTAGATGTAATCAAACAGCTGCAACTCAATGATAAATAGGTTCGCATAGCAGGTTTTAATTTATATGCTCTAAAAAAAAAGCCAAGAGCACGTAAGCCTCTAATTTTTGTAAAGCTTGTGCAATATGACCAGCTTGTTGAAAATACCAGTCAAAAAGAACCAAAAAGAAGAATGATTAAATGATGATTCAAATAATAAATTAATGACACTTTTTTTTCTAGACTAATTTTATTTTGATCATGAAATAAACACAACAAACCACGTGAATATGATGAAGGGCACAAATCATACAGATAGCAAAATCAACACAACTCTATAATGAAAGCATTAACAAATATCTCATAGTAAGAATGCATATTTATAAACATGTCAATCCATATCCGTTCAGTACAACTAATGTTTACCAAATATAAGTAAATGTTCAGAAAGTGAAAAGCAGATGCAACAGCACAATTACCTTTAGTTCATTATATGCTGCATAGTACTGAGGATATTTTCCAGTTGGGCCCCCAAAAGCTTCTTGCCACATATTAATTAAAGCCAGTATCTTTTCCCTCACATTTAAGGCCGGCTGTAGAATTAGATTAAGAGAATGCATCACTGGATAAGTCTATTTACCACTTTGAGGACAAAAAGGATGTTGATGAAAAGAAATAAGTGCACTGCAGAAGAGATAAGACAAAAAATTAGTGAACACCTTCTTCTTCACTATCTTAACCATTTCCTGTAAGATATCCCACTCAATCATTTGCAGAAATATATTTTCACCACAATTTTTACTAAGGGTCTCCAGTGCCTACATCAAATAGTCCAATACAAAACATTCATGAGGTAAAGTATATGATTTATTTAAGAATATATCAAAATTCAGTAATTACACAAAAATATATATAAAATAATAGAAATACTAACAAAAAGAGCCAAAAGCTGTATTTGAGGATTTTTATCACTCAAACGCTTTTTAAGTATCTTCAATGCATCCTTTGCCTGGCTGCAAATTAAATTTTAGAGCAACAAAGAAGATCAGTGATAAATTGGTACTATAATTTAAGGAATTCACGAGAAAGATCAAGATAAGGGACTAAACAAATTACAAATCTGTGATCCAAAAAGCAATGTCAAAGTTAAAATAATAAAAATTTTGAATTCAACTTCAAGGGCATTTTTACACCTTTGAAATTGAAGATCTTAATACAAGGCTGAGTACTCATGTCAGTTTTCCAACTCTTAATGGAAATAAAAAAAAAAATCTAAGTTACATTAGCAAAATATAAATATGGCCCTAACATGACTAGGTCCCTCCCTCTCCCTTCAATACCCTAAATGGGAAAGAGATGGGGCAATTGGCTAACAAATGGTAAGAATTTGCATATTATTCACTAACCATTTGACCCATTTAACATAAAAGGCATAGGTTTACTAAAAGGACAGATCACCGCGAGTTGTTGAAATATAGATGCTTCCCTACAGTTGTTCTTTAGGAAGCTCTATAATGATGGTCTAACCAGTTTGATTGATCAAAGTATATAAAACCAACACAGAACTTTCTACCGAAAGCAAGGACAAATGTTATCCATTCATGGTTCAAGTTTCACCACAGTACAGAAGGGTTTAACTATATTCTAAAAATAAAATATTCTACTCTTTGGGGAATGATATATTGATCAAATTATTAAAACATAATTCCAAATGTTTTTAGCTTCCTCATGCATGGCTGATTAGCAACAAGTTTCATGTATATACTGATTTGAAGATGTAAAGTTTATACTCCCAAGGCAATAGACATGTCCTAAAGCGCAGAGTTTACAGCAAAACTAAAGACACAAACTTAAGCAAATAGCCCTTCATCCATGGACAGAAGAATGATACCTGGGGTCTGTACTAATGATATCACATAACTCTATGTTGACTGCCCAATCAGGACCAATCAGCATATCACTAGTTGCCCTCTCAGCACAGGCTGCTGCGTTATTTGCCATTTTTCACCAACTCCAGTCAAGTCTTTTTTATTTTGAAACTTCTACGAAGTCAAGAGCAAGATAATATTAATAAAGCGATCTGCCTTCAAAATGAAGCTAAAGCAATATATATACTATACACCACAAAAACTGCAGACTGCATCATACAAAATGTAAGCGAACCGATGAATGGTTTAACGATCTAGACTTCAAAAGATAAAAGTGTGAAAAGAAAAAGCCCATCCATCCAAACATGAAATTTAGCTATAACCTAAGTAATTAAATCGATAAGATAATTAACAACAGAAAATCTTGATCAACTCAATCCAATAAACGAATACATAAATAAGGTCGTGGGGATGAAATATTAAGCTCAGAATGAAAAGGGTAAAGAAAAATATGAATCCAAGATCGTAAACGCGGCACCCATTCCCCCCCATCGGGAAGCAAATAAGAGGGAAAACAATCAGATGAGACGAAAGTACTTAAATAATAGCAGAGAATGAAACAACATCAAATTTGGAACTCATCAAAGATCGGCGATCACATTAGAGAATACTAGAACAGGTATAAGATAATCAAATCAAGCGAATTCTAACATATAACGATAATATGAAACATTATAGAGCAACGATGAAAGTGGGAAAGAAACCTGTCAAGAACCGCATGATCTTGTAATCTTGTAATAATTAGAACAAGTGATTCTGATGATGAACTAAAGAGATAGAAAGAAAAATTGGAATTGGATAGAATGGATGTTGAGCTTCGTTTTTTTTTTTTTCTGTTTAAATTTTTAGCAATATTTTAGTTTATTTTTTTATTAGATATTAGATTATTAGATTAGATTATTTACCTTATTTTGATTTTGATGGTGTCCTAATTTGACTTGTGCTGGTGGGCAGAACAGTAAGTGTTTGTCTTTTATTTTAATTTTTTAAAAAAATTTTGATTATTATTTATTTTTTCTGTTAGTTTTTTTTTTTATAATATTTCCTGTGTTAGTTTAAAGTTTAAACACTTGGGAGGCAAAGCCGAAACAGGAGAAGCCTGGAATAATTAATTGAAATTGGATTTTTTTTTCCTGTTTGTGGCAAAGGAGGATTTTTTTTTAATAAATAAGTACTTAATTCAGCCTCTAAATATAAATTTTACTGTTATTGAATTCTTAATTTGGTCATCCAGATTTCAAGAAAAAGAATATCAATTTAATTTCTTAAACATTTTCCTCGAATCATAATGATTCTTCCCTAGTGAGATCTCCAATAATCTAATAACTATTAACCGATTATAAGAAATTACTTGACTAATGTCTTTGTTCGAGCTTTTAGTTTACAATTTTATTATCAATTTATGCATATAATAGAAGGCGACAGTATCATTCGGCCGATAAAACAATACTCCCTGTCTCTTCCGTAATATTTGCTTTATTAGAGGATTTTTTTTTT
>QANZ01004193.1:61959-76586 GCA_003254925.1 Chamaecrista fasciculata
AAAAAAAAAAAAAAAAAAAAAAAAGAGACTGAACAAGCCATAAATGGCTTCTTTTATTTGGTTATGTGGACTGGCATCCCTGCTGGAAAGTTAGTATCATTGCGGACAAGATGGGGTCGATACAGCTTATCCTCAATATTTACATATATATTATAAAAAGCTTTTTTGAATGATATAAAAAGAAAATAATGAATGTAAATTTCATATTATTNCAAAAAATGTTTTAATGTTGTGGAGAGATGTTTCTTTTTTAAGAAAAAAGTATAAAAATAAATAATAAATGAGGAGAGATGTTCAGGTGGACCATTTATGGAAAAAAATAACTAAACCACCTTTTAATGTCAATAAGTGATGGAAGAGAGTCAAGTAAGTAATAAAGCCTGTGAGTAGATTAGGCAGGTGCCAACATTTTAGGTAGTATAAAAAGTGATGGGATCCGTTGTGTCAAGAAAGTATGGTTGGATATGTATTATGATAAGAAGTCCATGTGGTTTTCACATCACCAAAACAGACAAATCTATTAATGCAACAATCCAAACCCCAATAAAACGTACCCAAGATAGAGTTAGACCATGAAATGCGTGTGCCAATAGGAGTCTTCACTTCCTTTAATTTGTACTCACCAACACCATAAACGCATTCTTAATTTCCCTTGGCTTCTCCTTCTAATACTCTATCTCGATCCCTCTGAGTTTTTTGTGGGTACGTAGTGAAATGGCGATGTGGTTATTGGCAAGGTCCAGAACGCTCTCTCACCACCTAATAAGCAGAAAGATTGGTTCCAAATTTGGAATTCTTGATCGGTGCTTTCATCAGTACTCTTCTTCTTCTTCTTCATTCGTATTAAAGCCATTTAGTGAGCATAACAGAGCACGAAGAAGCTCAACCACATTTTTCTCCTTCTGGTGCCATGAATCTACCAAGGCAGAGGCACAATTACAACAAGTCTATATGAGTGAGGATGAGGACAATCAGGTAATTCATTCATTCGCTACACATATCTACTAGCTCTATATTTGGAACTGAATTCTCTACATTCATACTTTTTTCATTTTTTATTTTTGTATATTTTAAGGAAATAAACAGAGAAAGTGTGAGACACTAACTGTCAATTTCGTTTCAAATCTTTTTTTTTGTCAATTTTGTCCCTAATCTTTCACATCTTCGTCAATTTTATCTTTTGACTAACTTCTTTAAATAAATTAACGACAGACTATATCTTATTATGTTGTTAAGATTTGAGTCTCTTTTTCTATTAATTTTACATTATATATCATTAGCTACATAAATTATGTTGTTAATATTTGATTAAAGTAAGAGCAAAAGAAAAAATTGACCAAAATGTGAAAAATTAAGAACGAAATTAACAGTAAAAAAAGATTGGAGACGAAATTGACATTAAGCGTAAAGTTTCGGGATAAAATGGGTGCTTTTGTCTTTATTTTTTTTAAAATGTACTAAAAATATAAAGGATCAATGCAGAGGATTTAGATCCCTCTATATTCATTCAGCTCTCAATTATGATTGATCACGTTTCATTAATTAGTTTTTCTCAATTAATTAATTAATTTTCCAATAATCTGAGCATCAGAATTTAAATAAATCATGAAGCTCTCGCACCATTACATGGAAATGGGAAACAAACAATTGTTGAGTTCAACATCACCACGCTCTTGTTTGTGTGTGGTGTGAGTGTGACCCATAATTTGGGCTCATTGGGATTCACACATATCAGCTTCAACTTGAAGTCTATAGTCATTCACTCATTTGAAAAAGGAATTTACGGTTCAACACTTTTCTATTTTTTTTATTACTAACTTATAATTAACGTCGGGGTCAGGGGTCAAGAGTCTCACCAATGGTAAGCTGCCAAGCCTGAGTTAAAATCTGATAGGTAGGTAGCCATTACTCTTAAAAAACTTCGCTCAATTTTTCCTTTTCTGAAGGATAGTATTTATATTGGTTTATTTATATAAATAATATATAAAAAAAAAGTATTTAGATTTTTAGGACAAAAAAAAACTATTTAGATTTTTGGGACACTCGAATATGGTCCGAGTGTCCCAATACAAGTGGCCCAATCACCCGGTGCCACGTGGCACCGGTGGAATTTTTTTTTAAAACTTTTTCTATTTTTTTGGGACACNATCAAATAATTAAAATTATGGTACTACTATTTAGGGTCAACTTTTATTTATTTGTTTATTGAATGGGCCACTTTAGAAGCCTACGGAAGCTTTCATAATCTTGAGATTGGGATCATTTGTTTTTCTTTTTTTTCGGCCAAAGGATTGGGATCATTTCAATTCAGAAACAATTACTTACAAGTTACAAACAAAAAAGAAACTATAATTTATGCATCCTCGCTACGTCTTCCCACTGCTTAACCCTGTTTCTTTTTTTTTTTCTTCTTTTTTTTCTTATAAATTGGGAAAAAGTGAAACTTATGGATAACAATGGAACAAAATGGACAAATAGGGATTAAAAGAATATTATCTATCTGGAAGCTAATGAAACTTATCCATCCATCACTATGACTAGAAACTTGAACCAAATCCTCAACACACTCAGGACTTGACATTGACACTTAATTTGGATCATTTATAGATTATAATACTTTAGGCCTTACGGCTGTAGTGTTAAAAGAGAAACTGTAAGTGAGATCAACTTTCTCTCTTTACTTATTATTTTCTTTCTCAGCACTACACCTATAATGCATTATAGAGGATCCAAATTGCATTGACACTACCAAAATTTTCCAAATCCAAAGATTAAATGTCATCTAATTGCCTTACACGTTACAGACTTTGAAGTTCATTTCAAATTCTTGCATTTTGAGCAGAAAAAAAGTAACAAATTGATCTAACAAGTCATGTTATGGCATTGTAGTGTCAGGACATTGATTTTCCAGGTGGCAAAGTTGCATTTACATGTGATATGAGATTTATTTCCGAGTCTGCTGAGAAACGTGTGCCTTGTTATCGAGTTCTTGATGACANCCTTACACGTTACAGACTTTGAAGTTCATTTCAAATTCTTGCATTTTGAGCAGAAAAAAGTAACAAATTGATCTAACAAGTCATGTTATGGCATTGTAGTGTCAGGACATTGATTTTCCAGGTGGCAAAGTTGCATTTACATGTGATATGAGATTTATTTCCGAGTCTGCTGAGAAACGTGTGCCTTGTTATCGAGTTCTTGATGACAATGGAGACCTCATGCCATACAGCGACCATGTACAGGTAGGTATCTCAGTATTTGTTTGTTTGGTCTCTGCTTTAAACTTGGACACAGAAAATTGCAAGTATTATTTTTAGCTATCTTTTAATTTCCACCATGGCTTGAAAATGCATATATAGGTGAACAAAGCAATGGCTATAAAGATGTACTCAGAAATGGTGACCCTTCAAATCATGGATAACGTATTCTATGAAGTGCAAAGACAAGGAAGAATCTCCTTCTACCTCACCACAATGGGAGAAGAAGCATTAAACATTGCATCTGCTGCTGCACTTTCTCCTGATGATGTTGTGCTGCCTCAGGTTTGTCTCACTCACTCATAATCTCCCTTACTGCTATTCTTCTGGTTCTCTTACAGAAAACTAAGAAGAAGTCATCTTCAAAAAAAAAATTTCTGTAACTTTGATATTTAATATAGTGCAACTTCTTTGTTATTGGTATGGACTATGGACTAGGCTAGCTACACTAGTTGAACTGCCTTAATTGCTTGTGTTGTTCTCATTTTCCTAGTCCACTGATGCATATATAGTGTGTACTACCTAATGTGATGATAGTACCGAGAGCCTGGAGTTCTATTGTGGCGTGGATTTACATTGCAAGACTTTGCAAACCAGTTGATGTCAAATCAAGCTGATTTAGGAAAAGGCAGGCAGATGCCTATACACTATGGATCTAACAAGCACAATTACATCACAGTCTCATCACCCATTGCGTAAGATATATATATATATAAACTACACATTACGAATGAATGATGCTAGTTTGAATATGAACATTATAAAGAAGTTAATGTCACTTTCGTTAACAATACACAGAACACAAATTCCTCAAGCTGCAGGCGTTGCCTATTCCCTTAAAATGGATGCCAAAAATGCATGTGCAGTCACTTATTTCGGGGATGGCGCCTCTAGTGAGGTTATTGTTCAATAATGTCTCTTTCAATATTACTTAACTAGCTTAATGCTTTTCTCTAACCTCATCAAAACTTGCAGGGAGATTTCCATGCAGGTCTGAATTTTGCAGCAGTCATGGAGGCCCCTGTTATTTTTATATGTCGCAACAATGGATGGGCCATCAGTACCCCCACACAAGATCAATTTCGAAGTAGTACTCTTTTCCAACTCCAAACTTCAAATTCTGTTTGAACTATTTCAAATAAATGGGCTCATGGGAAACTAATGTTTGTTACTATTCATGTTTAAAAGGTGATGGGATTGTGGTTAAAGGTCAAGCATATGGGATCAGGGGTATCAGAGTAGATGGGAATGATGCACTTGCTGTTTATAATGCAGTTCATGCTGCTCGTGAAATGGCTATATCTGAAAGCAGACCAGTTTTAATTGAGGTGAGACTAAACTTTTTTCCTTTTCTTTCATATTATTACAGCTTTTTTTTATGTTATACTAATTTTGTTACATGTAACTTTTCAGGTACTCACTTACAGAGTAGGACACCACTCCACATCAGATGACTCAACCAAGTATCGTTCAATTGATGAGATTGAGTATTGGAAAATGGCACGAAACCCTGTGAATAGATTCAAGAGATGGATAGAAAAGAATGGTTGGTGGGAGGAAAAAGATGAACTGGAGCTTCGAAGCAGTATCAAGAAGCAGGTCAGTTCAAAATAGATCCACATCTTATTTATATACATAACCATCCTGTTTTTCACATTGTTTTCTAATTTGTATTATTTTTTCTGCAGTTACTGCAAGCTATTCAGAATGCAGAGAAAGCACATAAACCTCCACTAGAGGAACTTTTCAACGATGTCTATGACCAAATGCCATCAAATCTTCAAGAACAAGAAAGACTACTTAGAGAGACAATCAAGAACCATCCCAAAGACTATACTACTGATGTTCCTTTGTAAATATTACATACTCAGAAATCAAATAAAGATAAACAACCATATTATTTGGTCTCAGCCTCTAACATCTCTGGTTGGAAGTGGCCTGTCGGTGTATCATGTAAACTATGCCTTATTTTGAATAAGATTGTTTGAAAGATACCAAAACATTAGAAGACAACAGTAAGCATAAGAAATATCGCAGATATTTCTCTTACGCACTGTCAAAATCAAGCATGGACTTAAAATATTGTGCTGTAACAATCTACGAGAGGTTGACTTTCCTAGCATTTAATATAATATAAGGTTAAGTATATATATTGTCATTTTCACCGCGAAATGTCAAAATGATTAGATTTTCCTTTTTTTTTTTTTTTTCTTTTTGGAAGATTCTCGTTTAATTTCAAGAACGAGCATAGCGGAGGACAATGAGCGAAGAAACTCATTCTCTTCATAACTTCATTAATCAGCTTGCATTTCAATTTATTGGTTAACAAACGTATTTGATATCATGCGAAACGATTAGTGAGGGTGGTTTTGTTCCTTCAACTTCAAGTTCTAGGGTTCGCACACAAGCATGAATAGATGAAACCTATGCCAGACACATGATTTCATAATTATGAAGAAGAAAAAGAAATGTTGATGTTCAACTTCTACTTCACTTACAGCGAGAACTGCAAATGAAGTTGTGAAGAAGGGGAGTGATGAGCTGGCATGCGGAGGCACGAAAATGTGGTAGGAAGGAGACATGAAATAGAAAAATAGTTAATCTGGATCTTCTGGCGGTTTCTGTCTTCTTGCTTCTTGTATCCTTCGCGATCGGCACTATTGCAGACGGCGATATTTCCCGCCATTTCCCTATGGAAGAATATCCTGAGAATCTTTTCTTTGTATCATCCGGATGTCCTCGATCGTCCAATTGCTTGAGAGAGAATTTTTGGTAGCTTCTCTTCTGGAAACTTCACACAGTTTACTCCCTCTGTCTTCAATATCATGCTACCTACTTCTTTTCACAAGACGCACAAGTGTTTGGAGGGAAAATAATTCTGATTTCGAGACCTATTTCTTGGTTTTGCTGAATTATGCCCTATGGACAGCCCTAATCTGCATTCTTATGTCATCATTGCGTGTGATGCCACCAAAGATCGTAGTGAGAACGACATCAAGCTCATAGTTGATAACGTTCGAAGAAAGGGTGGCATTCTCAGTGCAGGTGACAGATTGCTTGTACTCGGCGTCTTGCATAAGGTGCCTCACCCCTGTAAGTATAGATTGAGATTTACTTCATGAGTTCTGATATGGCTAATCATAATATATGAATCAGGTTCTCGCATGATACTTGTGAGTTGTGAATTGTGATGGCATGCTTTGAATGTGGATATTAAAGAATAGTTACTAATATAGTTTTACCCCCCACTATGTGATCCACTTATTGTATGTCTCTCATGTTGCTTCCTTTGGATTAACAGTGGGATACCAGACGTTGGCATGCCCTGAGTCCTTTTACGGCACAAACGTTCGTGCAATGGAGGAAGAAGTTAGGAGGAAAATAGATGCATATGCAAACATGCTTTTGCCAAGTTATGAACAATATGAAAGTGAAGGGGTAAGATTAAGTTCCAAAAGATTTTACAAACACCATTTCTACTAAATTCAGAGTCAGTGCTATTATACCATAGAACTTTATTGTTAAGAAAGCTAAAAGCTTAACAGTCCTCCAGCCTGTACATTTTTATTACCCTTTAGCTGTGCATCCAGTATTTAATTTAGGGTATGAGGTGCTTTGATCTATGTGTGATTGTGATAAACAACAATTTTTGAGTCAATGGGTTCAAGTAAGCATCTAAAATGTTCTTTGTTTGGTCTTGCAAATTTCAAATTATATTCAGGTTAGCATCGAAGTCAAAATCACTGCTGGTTCCCCAGTTAGACAGGTTATTTTACAGGAGGTTGCATGCTATAATGCAGCTTGGATAATTCTTGATAGGTATTCGTTTCTAGCACTTGCAAGTGAAAATTGCCTCTGACATTTGACAGATATGCTTTATGAGTTGTCTAATGATAAGTTAACTTCTGTTTTGTACATGTATTCTTCTCCTTCTGGTTTCATTTTTAACTAGCAAATTGGAACAGGCATCTTCGACGAGACCTGAGAATTTTTAACATGATACCTTGTAAAATTGGATTGGTTAAAGACGATTTCTCTGTGGAGGACTGGAGATCTCATCATTCACAGGAATCAGTTGTCACAGAACACAAGTCTGTCTATTGTTTGTCTAATATTGTTTCACTATCAGAATTTCATGGTATGGAGCATTCTATCATCTCTTGCCGGGGCTATCCCTTATCTGTTGTCTCTTCTGATAGCTCTGATTTGCTCAAGAGCAATATAAAGCACTCCTGTGCAAACATGTCACGGGACTACGTTTCTTCGTCACATTTTGGATCTTCTTCTAGGCAAGAAAAATCAGGTCAGCCTCTCTAAATTTTAAGTTGAATGGACAATTCACTAATGGTGCAATAGTATGTGGAGAATGCGTCTAGCCATCATTTTCTTTTTAAATTAGTTCGTTGTAATAGATAAGAAATTAAGAATATCCATTGTTTTCCAGGCATAAGCATCAAACGTGAATATAAACATTCCATTACTTCTCAGATTCCCCAAAAGCAAGACAAACATGGATTTCTTCCAAAATCTTCACATGCACCGATTCTTTGTGCTGGTTGTAGGACAACGACAACATTGTCTATGAAGGATTCAATGACATTCAGTTATTCTGACATACAGCAGGCAACCAATAATTTTTCAAAGGATAACTTATTAGGTGAAGGTGGATATGGTCATGTATACAAAGGCATGCTTAGAGATGGACAGAATATTGCAGCCAAGGTGAGAAAAGAAGAAAGCGCACAAGGATTTTCTGAGTTCCATTCTGAGATTTATGTCTTAAGTTTTGCTCGGCACAAGAATATAGTGATGTTGTTAGGTTACTGTTGCAAGGAAAGGCAAAATATTCTGGTGTATGAATATATTTGCAATAAGTCTCTTGACTGGCATTTATATGGTAAGTAATTCTAGGTTTATGGGTCTATCAGGTTTATCTCTTATATTTTTTTAAAAATCTTTGTATCATCTATGACTACATAAAGATTTAGATTTTATACAAAGGGGAATCACACTTTTTGCAGATAAAAATGCAAAAGTTCTTGAGTGGAGCCAAAGATATGCCATTGCCATTGGAACCGCAAAAGGATTGCGTTTTCTGCATGAGGAATGCCGTGGAAGTCCCATTATTCACAGGGATATGCGACCAAGCAATATACTTCTCACTCATGACTTCGTTCCCATGGTACAGTGTTATAACTTTCCTAATTTTCTTTTTTGGTAAATGATAAGGCTCTTATTCACTTATTCCATTTCCATTTATGTGGGAGCCTGAGCTTTTCTCTTGTTGCCATGTTAGTCTTTTAAGTTTAAATAAAAGAAGTTCACGGAGAAGAGGGAATACAAAGGAGAAGGAGGATAATGTAGCCAACAAAACACTATTCGAAAGCCCAAGAGCTTTATCTCAATGGACCCAATGTACCTAAGTTCAATCCATATCTCATTCCTGTTTCTCCACTTCTAACTCTCTAGGCCTGGTTCATCCTTTGTTTAAAAATAAAAAAATAGTGATACAGATATATCCCTTCCATCTAAGAAATTAACTTTAAACAATTAATTGATAACTAAATTGGATGGATGCTTTCAATTATAAGCGATGTTTCCTAAATGATCAGCTCGGTGATTTTGGCCTTGCCAAATGGAAGATGGGTGATGAGACTCTGCAAACAAGGATAATGGGCACATTCGGGTGAGTATCTGTTGAAGCCTTCTTTCTCACCTGGCTATGTCATATACTACTAATTCTAAAGTTTATGAAACATCAATCATAAAGGAGTTTCTTGCTCATGCAGATACCTTGCTCCTGAGTATGCTGAAGATGGCATTGTTTCGGTGCGGACGGATGTGTATGCTTATGGCATTGTTCTATTACAGTTGATATCAGGACGCAGGGTGGCCAATTCCCATAATCTAGAACAACTATCTCTCCGACAATGGGTATTTTATGTCATTCATGTTGTCAAATGTTTATACGACTTCTCCACAATTTCCTAGCGTAATAATATTTTCTGTAAGCATAAAAGACGGTTCTGTTCCTTAATTGCAACTTGCCTAAGTTTGATGATGTTATATGGTGGAAATTTTAGGCTGAGCAATTGATTGAGAAGTTGGCTTTGGATGAACTAGTTGACACTCGTCTCGGGGAATCATATGACAGAAACGAATTATATCTCATGGCAAAAGCAGCATATTTCTGTATCCAAAGAAACCCCGAGATGCGGCCATTGATGGGAGAGGTAATTGAATGAACTTCATTAGCTTTTAATTTGTGGAGTTTAATGTTAGACTAGCTAGATTCTGAGCACATGTCAGAGGCCGTTCTTGTTTCTGGGATAAGTCGAGACTAACTATCCTAATGTATTATACTATTATTAGTGACTACAGTGTAGCCAAATATATGTGCATAACTGCTTCCACTCTTTTCTTTCTAGTTCAAAATTACAATTCATGACTTCTGTTGATTTAGATTGTGCGACTTCTTGAGGGAGAATATGACCACTTCCGCACTTTGGGAGATAAATTCGTAACTGAAGAAAAGGTTGACTTTTCGTCAGCTTGTTACGTTCATATTGTTTTATTTATTGTCAGTGATATATATATTTTTTTTGGCCTGACTGATATTGTCAATGATGCTTATTGGCTGTCTTGCACTTTTTGTGGTTCTCTTTTTCAGGATCCTTGTATCGTTTTATCCCAGTTTTTGGATCGGGGAGATACGGCATAAGAATGGCCTAATCTCCTTTAAGGTAAATTTAATTCTACTTTATCCATCTTTGATGAAGTTGGTTTTGTACATTAGTTCTTTTAGACAAGTAAAATTTGTCCATTGTTTTCATAGTCATATTAAGAATGAAGCACAGACTCATGTTGAAATTTAAAATCAATTTAACTTATTTTTTTTTTCATGTGATGTGATAGAAGTTAAAACCATTGACATAAAAGAAATTAGAGAGGAGTTGAGAGTAATATTTGAATGACAATGATATTTGGTATAGTTTAGTCAACCTTTTAGGAGTTAATATTATTTTAGTCTGTTATAGAGAAATATAAAATCATGGGTAGTGTTGGAGCCTTTGGAAATCCACCAAACTAGGGGAGAGTGATGTTTTTGGGGGTATTAACGAATATTTAAGTAAATAATGTCATGAATCGGTTTGTGGCTGATTTCCACCACCCATTGTGGTATATCAATTAATTATATAAATGATTAGGTTGATTCTTTAATGCTGGTTTTATATAATTACTTTTGAATAAAAAAGATAGAAGTATTTAATTATATTTTTCTGTATATATGATTGTACGGAAGAATGAATTTAAGCCTTCAAACTTTTCGGTCTTACATCAATGACTTAATATTTAAAAATCTTGAAACTAAATGCAATAATCCAGAATTTTATTATTGACTTCTTTAGGCAAACAAAATTACTTTTTTGCAAACTTTTCTGGGCCCGTGTATATATTCTTCTAACACTTGTACCTACCTACATTATTTTTTTGAAAAGGATGGTGCACTCCCCACAAGCCAATACTGATCTCTCAGGCTCGGCCTACAGTAACCTTTATAATTGGAGCCAACAACATAAATCAGCACAAGTTGCACAGAGATAGGCAAGGAGGGAATCATTAGGATATTTGTCTTACTCCACGCATCAATATCTAATTTTGAGAATTAAGATCCTAAAGATTGTGATGCAATTGGGATTATATGCTATGAACCATCAAAAGTGTCTTGGCTTTTTCCCTTGTCCATCTTCCATCTTGAAAGCGACATCTTCCATACATACATAATACTCAGCTAAATCACCATGAAGAATTTGTCTTAATTATTGATGCTGTTGAAAATACTTCATTTAACTATATATATGTTACCAAATAAGATGTATAAATTAAAATTTCAAAGGCATTCTCTACTTCTCTCTTGAGTTATTGTTGTTTGGCTTAAGACCAGTTAACCAATAAAAACAAGCAGCTATCATATGGACAGGAAAGTATTCCTTGAATTGAGGAGCAAGAATATATTATATATATTTGATATTTGATGGCTTGGTCCACTTTAGTATTCCAAAAAACAGTTGCCTCCAGTTTGTTCTGCAAATGAGGTTATTGTGTGTTTTTGAAGCAGAATTGTTATTCTTGTGGGACTGATGTTTGTTTCTGTGTGTGTGTGTGTGTGTGGAATGGAATATCTTTATCCAAAATCAAAAGAAGTGGAGCTCATCTTCAAAACCATTTCTCAGTTGCTTATGTTCATGTTTATTTGCATGTATGAACTTCTTATGTTATGGACAAATTAAATTAGATGGAGATGGTTGACTTTTACCAGCCTTGAGAAGGAACGAAGAACTGAAAGATATTCAAGAGGAAATGAAATTAAATTTGAAGACTATCTCTATTAGCAAGCAGTATATAGTGGGTCCTGATTTTAAAGTGATAAGAAGTGATTAGTGAGTTTGCATGTGTGGTGGGTTTTCCAGATCTACTTGCATTCCAAATAAGGATACGGAATCTTTGCCCACTTGAACTTTCCCTCTTAATTTTCTTCTATTTGTTTCATTCTGCATAATTCCAAGTGCATGCCTGTCAACAAAATAAACACACTCACAATTTTAAAAGTCATGTTGAATTGAAAGAGCAAAAAATAAATGTGGAATTAACTTTAAAAAGTCATCAAGTTATCATTAATTATTCCCTATGTATTTAGTTTACTTCTATACATTTTTATTTTCTATGCATCACAATTCGATGAGTTCACATCTGTCTAACCTTAAAGAAAAGAGCAAAAAAACTCTAGTTTTTTCATTTTTAAATTTTGGCAAAAAACTAATTGATCGATCAATAGATTCCTAATTCATCAGCCCTATAGTGGAATCCGGCTTATTTAATGCTTCCATCGAGCACTAAACACTAGACACTCGACGCATAAAGAAGATGGAACGGAAAGTAATATATGAAAAGGATTCCCATTAAGCAGATTTTTTTATTATTTTTTTGACGATTCTAATAGGTCGTTTCAGAATAAACAGGGACTATATATATATGACATAAAATATGTATGAATGTAAGAGAATTTCATCGTAAATTATAAAAAGAAAAGCGATGTGATTCCGATTTGTGAAGCTACAAATAAAATGAAACTTCTTACGGTCGTCCGATTGCTTGTGATCTACAAAAGGCAATCGACATTCTCAATGAGCCTAGGCTTTCCTATCAACTATCATTTACATTGCCTTCTGGATTCCTTCATAATCATCATAAATATAAAATGAAGAAACCTTAGCGAAAACCTATGTATATGTTCCATTTTCTTTTATTCTTTTATATATTATATTTATCTAAAATCTTATACTTTCACAAATTATTACATGTGGGAATCAGATTCTACCTTATTATGCTCTCTTTGTGTCAACAATATAATAATTTAACGTTCTTCGGGCCAAAAAAAATAATAATTTAACGTTCTAGTTTTGAATCTGAATACTATTTTGAGGATGCCCGGAATTAGGGGTGGCAAATGGTTGGGTTGGATTGGTTTTGGGTTGGGTTGTAAATGGTTGGGTTATAAATGGGTCATTTATGACCCATTTATATTTTCTAAATGAGTCATGGGTGGGTCATGACCCATAAAATTAAGGGTTGACCCAACCCAACCATAAACCCATATTAAAATATTTATATTATTTAATTTATAAACTAATTAATTAGAATAATTTTTAAATTATTTAAATTTAAGACTAAATAGTATTTTTATTCAGATTTTGGACTGATTGACAGTTTCCACCTTTTTCATATTTTCAAAAATTACATTTTGACACCAGTTTTTTTAAAAAAATTTCATTTTAGTCCTCAAATATCATGATCTAGGGACTTTTTTGTAAATTTTGAAAATATTTAGGGGCATAATGTAATTTTTGCAAAAATTTGCAAAATTCATCTTCCTTCCACTTAACTCACAGTTTGGTGGGACTAAAATGCATTTTTTTTTCAAATTTAGGACTAATCTGTAATTTTATCCTTTTTCCAATATTTTTCAAAATTACAATTTTGGTCCAAAATTTTTTTTATAATTTTCATTTTAGTCCTCAAATATTATGGTTTAGGGACGTTTTTGTAAATTTTGAAATTTTTTGGGGGGCATTTTGTAATTTTTGCAAAAATTTATAAAATTGCATATTTACCCCTTTCATGAAACTATATAGTTTTGATACAAATTTGGGTTGGGTTGGGTAACCCATGGGTTTTATCCAACCCAACCCAAATTTTAATGGGTCAATTTTGAACCCAACCCATCTTAACCATTATCTAAATGGGTTGGGTTTGGGTTGGTTAATTTGTTGTTGGGTTGGTGGGTAATGGGTTGAGATTGCCACCCCTACCCGGAATGGAAAATATTAATTTCCAGCTAACATCCTACTATTGTAAATTTTGATCATATAGTTCATATTTCAAGTTTATCACATCTTCAATTTTTAATACCTTCAAACTTGTTGATTTTTTTAAAGAGAAAAAAAAGAAGAAAATATGTAGACATGGTTTTAATTCACGGTGTTAGCAAACCATGGGTTAAGTTAGAGGATATTCAAATCGTGATATGAACAAGAATACAAAAACTCTAATATGTGCTGTTTTCTAGCGGCAGATTGCCACGTAGGATGCATATGCGTCACGTGGCATCACGCTATGCCATCTCTTAATATAATTATAATTATAACTATAATTATCACCTTCTTGGCGGCGGCTAGAAAACATAATGAATAAACTAAAGATTGAATTGAATTTTCAAGAATCCACTTGGTCATGTATTTAACCATAAAAACAATTTAGCGTAATCAATTTAAAAAAGGTAAATTGTACTTTGGTACCCTAGGGCGGTTCCACTTTGGTACCATGAAAGAAAAATTTTTGCAATTTGGTGCCTCGTGATTTGCTCCGTTAGCGAATTGGTCCCTGTACTTTATTTCCATTAAGATTTAACGACAAATGTGATTGTGACTACCTTAAAATGTCAAAAACCTCCCAACAAGTCTTCTCTTATTCGTTTAAGTCATTTCCATTTACCAAATAGTCCTGATTTAATTACACTTTAATCCCAAAAGTTTATGATTTATCAAAATAGTCCTTAGAACCTCAAAAGACAAATGAGCATCTATGTCCCAAAACTCTTTCAAACATTCTAATTTAGTCCTTAAAAATATTAAAAACCCTAAATCCCTAAAACTTAATTTTTTTAATCTTCATCTTCATCCAATTTAGTCCTTAAAAATATTAAAAACCCTAAATCCTAAAATCCTAAAACCCTAAACCCCTAAAAAAATCACTCTCTTGCTATTTGGTCCCTGGGTCCTCAAATTTATTAAATCAAAATTAAAAAAAAAA
>QANZ01004193.1:99194-133600 GCA_003254925.1 Chamaecrista fasciculata
ATATTATATGGTCTGATGCTAGACTAGACCACTATATGTGGTTGTTAATATTTCTTAATAGTTAATAGTGTCGTTATTTAATTTAACTTGAAATATAAACTTCTGTAAAAGAACTTCTATAGTTTCAGCTTTCAACTTCCAAGGCTTTCTAAAATTATACCAAAAATAAAAGTTACTACAAAATTCGAATTTTGTATAAAAAAAATGAAAAAGAAAATTGAGAGCAGTGGAAAGTCAAAACAAAGAAACAACTCTTGGTGGAAGTGCTGTGTTCTTATGCAATTAACTTGCACAAAACCCTGACTACGAATCATGGCTTGCACCATTATCTCTCCAGACCTATCTATATGTGTATGCATCCAACATGGTATAAGACGTACCCTTTCAGTGTACTGTATATATATATATATATATATATCACCTAATGAGGGGAATAATGCTAACAAGGGCTCAGATTTTTGTGTGGATAATGACCCCTCACCATACCATTTACAGGGATCATATATTATCATTTGCTCCTGTAAACTATCTCCTCATCATCCACATCAAATGCTGGATTACAAAGGCATTTAAACAGCCTACCTATACCCTGCAGAAACAGAAGGAGAATGAACATCTAGTTATCTACAAATATAGCTGCGTAATTAGAGTTCCTAATGTGCAAGGAAGCCAATCATAACATGTTAACTTCACAGATCATAGACTTTTGACTTTGACATGCCTGAGTGAGAAAGGGCGTTCGACACGAAAGTGCTCTGCTTGATGATTCTTCATCGTCAGAAGATTCTGAACTACTTCCTTCATCGTCAGAATCACCACCAATTTTTTTCTTCCATGCTGGTCCTCCTTTTGTACTCTTTTCCTGAGAAAAGCCCATACCATGTCATTACATTTAGACCAAAAAAAGAAGCTTTTCATCATTGTTACCACTGGAGGATAGCTTCTTCTACTAATAGAACAGGAATGAGAATTACACTAAGATAAAACAGAAAAATAATCATAGGTGAAAATTACAATGTAGTCTGCATTCAGAATTCAAGATACTTAGATACATTATTGCCTGCATTTTATAAAAAGATTTAATAATTTAGAGCCTATTTTGGATCAGCAGAGGAAAAGATGACAAGTATATTGGTTTACAAATTTGTTTATATGATTGGGAAGAGAAACAAGACTTGAATGCGAAGATGATTAAATATGAAGACAAAAAAAAAAGTAATAAAAGACGAAGATTACAATTTATTGTCCGAAATCCTAATGAAAGTAAAAGACAGGAACATTTGATGTTCAGTACTTAGCTTAAAAAGTTATCACCTGAAATAACTTCCCAAGAATTTTGAGAGCGTTAGCACGGGCTTTAAGTTCTTCTTTTTTAACGTTATTTTCCCTCAGGACCTGCAGAAATATTTAAAAGACGGGATGAAAATTTCCTTGCCTTTTCATCTCCAGTGAGATCACTTAAAAAAATTTAGCTCTAGATACAAAAAATAGTATTTAAAGCCCTGTTTCACAATTAATTAACTGTATAACTAGATAGTCAAATCAATAATGCGAATTAAATGAATACCACATTAAACATAATTAGAAGGAATTATTGACTCACCATTTGACATACATGTACAAGGGTTACTTCTATGTCCACTACATTTAACTTCCACAAAGAATTCATTAGTGTATCCTTATTGAGGCGAATATGAGATTCCAAATCATTTTCAGGGCCACTACCATCCATTTTAAATTGCTTGCGAATGTCTTCTTGAAGCTGCAATAACTGGAAAGCACCTAATTTTTTTTGTGCTCCACAAAATTAGATATCAAGTTTTAAAGAAAAAATTCCAGAAAAAGAAAGTATCACTTATCAAAATGGTTATGAATGAAGTGGCCCGTAAGACCTTTAGCTGCCGTAAACTGTGATTTCCAAAAATGTCCTTTATGACGAACCCATTCAGCCAGAAATGGCACCCCAAGATATATGGCTTTTTTCCCTAGTTCAAGTGCTGCCTGTCTTGAATAAATGTAGCCGATGGTATGTAACATATCAACTCCAAAATCTACATTCAAAGTCAATGGAAACTATTTGTTATATCATTTGATATATGAGCACGAAATGTCGCTTTCTATATAGCAAATTTTATCTACAGCATGTCATTATGAACAATATTACAAAGACAGGACATTGGAAATTTCATTTACCTGCTTTAGAGAGCCGTCTGGCTTCAGATTCTGCTCGCCGGAAGAATCCGTTTTTGTCACCACGGACATATTGACCAAGAAAATCTTTTAAAAATTTTACCAGTTTTTCTTCCCTTTCTCTTTGGACAGCCTGCATTAGATTGAAGCACATCAAACATGCAGTGTCAAATTTGGTCAATGTCATTGTCATCTCATCTCTGAAGTTACATTTAGTCTAAATAATTCTGTTAAAATAATACATATGAAAAATGCATGTTAAGGTTCCAAATCTTATTGAAATGATGACAATCACACACACGTTAACACTTAACACTCAAGGAAGCAACGTGAAGACGGGAAAAAAAAATGAGAAAGCGAGGCAGAAGCAAGCTGGAACAGTAGAAGTATTGGAATCTCCCACACATATGCTGACTAACCAGAAAATACTCAATGGTTTGGTCCCTAAATTAAATTCAGAACCAAAAAATACAAATTTTGAGACTAAAATTCAAATTTAAAAATAAAAAAGTACAAAATAAGTTCAAATTAGGGATCAAATCGTCACACAAAACATATCGTCGACAATTGCGATATCTTAAGCACCAAATTGTTTATTTTCATTATTCATAAATTGATTTATTGACTCCCTATAAATTCAAAATTAAATAGTAAGTCTTTTCTTCTTTTAATAAATGCTAAAACAGGGGTAAATTGTTAATTTATTCACATGAAATTTCTACAAAGTAAACGGTAAGCGTGGAACTGAAATTGTGCTTCTCATTTGCTCAGTAAGGAAACCTAAAGAAAACACTCAACAAAAAAATCTAAGTTTTCCTTTTGGCAAGAATTCCTACATACTGAATTGTAAAATATACTTGCCTTCAATTTTTCATTTAGTTTATCCGGGTCCTCACTTTCATCAGCCATTTCAGAAGAAGTCATTGATGCCACAGTCAAATGCCCAACATAGTCCTCAAATAATTCACTTCCAAATAACATGGCAAAGACAGCCATGGGGTCAAGCATAGTTTCCCTGAGAAAATAAAACATTTCAATCTTTCAGGAAAACATCTTTAAGATGCTGATTTTGGACAATGAAAGAGGACCTATATATCCTGATGAATCAATGATCTTTCAATTCTTATAGATTTGACTAAAAGCCACTTTACCAAGGATCTATTCGCTTTCTTTAAGATTCCAAGTAACCTATCCTCCTTTGAAGTTGAATCTGAGAGTTACTCTTCAGTCAAGTAGAATTAGATAAAGTAATTTTATTGTTCATATGTGTAAACAAGTGCCTCTCGCAGCTCTGGCCTCTGCTGCTTTCCTATTATTTATCCGTATACAACTTTTGCATATCTATCTGTATCTTGTTGAGATGAAGAATTTGTTAATATTAACAGCATAAAGTCCTGTCTATGTTTTTAAAAAATGTTCTTAATGTCTAATTGATGAACTCACTGAAAAGTTTTATCAATCAAAGCTAGAATTTCCCTCGTTTAAAGAATAAGACAAGGGGTGGGAGAAAAGTTATCAGTCCAATAGCTATGACCACTGACTTCTGCCACTTATGTTAACAAATTCATTTACGCTAGCTCGAGATTAAGCTTTAATATAGCATCATCTATACCTGGACACTGAGTGTTTTCCATTTTGATTGTATGCATTCCTTTGCACTGGATCACTTAAAACTTGATATGCTTCACCCAGAACCTGTCAACATCATAAGGAAAATTATATATAACTTTCCTCAAGCAAAACAACTTCTAAAACTAGGTGGCGATAGGTGAAGGGAGCTAGCTGAGTCGCTCCATTGTTCTCTTTTCTCATAAAAAAATTAAAGTTAAGAGCAAGAAAATTGTTTAAACCATTCTTCTATATATAGTTCCGTAAGTGGGAAATGATGGGGAAAGGTATCAGACAATCAAATTCATCACAGGCACAGAAGAAAGAGAAACGAATAGATCAGAACATTGAGGTGCGTAGTGGACTAGCCTGAAATTTTTCTGCAGCCAGAGGATCATTCGGGTTTTTATCAGGATGAACTTTCATTGCCTGCAGGAAGTAGCAACACATTTTATATAAAAGAAACTCCGGAAAATCCAAATCTCATCGAGATGAAACCACCTCATATATTAGAAAATCAAGCAGAATAGAATAAAAACGCGGGTCATGTATAATCAACTATATATGAATCTACCAGAAAGCAAAACAAAACACAAGGAAATAGATTATGAAGAAAAGGCGGTGAGATCGGAACCTTGTGGTAGTAAGCCTTTCGAATTTGGTCGTCGGAAGCAGAGGGAGCAACTCCAAGGATATCATAATACTCAGTTTCCTTAACCATTATTGTGGATTCAATTGTTGATCGGAAATGATAGGAAGAATTTGAGGGGAAGCGAGAAGCTAAGGCGAGGAATTAATTCAGAGAAAGCAAATATGAAGAATGAAGAAAGTGGGGAGTGAGAAATGAGAGATCAGAGAAGTGATGAGACCCCACGAGCCTCACCTCACCTCACCTCACCTCGCCTTTTTCATTTTCTGCGCTCACAAATATTCTAATTCCTCCAAAAAACCACTTTTTCGCGGGAGGAAACAGTATTTTAACTGCCGCTTTTCTACATTTCAGAGCTGTCGGTGGGCCTTGGCCCATCTGTATGACATTTTTTTAGTTAGGAATAATGGTGGGTCTAATCATTCATTGGTTTCGGCCTTTCGACTAAAAGTGGGCTTTTAGAGTATAGAAATATCCTACTTTTGATAATAATTCCTGTAACGCTAGGTTTTATGATTTTGGTCACCCTTTTAAATTTTAAAAAATTTAAAGGACCATTTTGAAATTTTATAATTAATGGCCAAAATGATGATACAAAAAAGAGGTCCTACCGGGAGTCGAACCCAGGTCGCTGGATTCAAAGTCCAGAGTGCTAACCACTACACCATAGAACCACGTTGATGTAAGCTGTTAAGAAAATCATTAAAGTTTGTTAAAGAAAACCCCTCGGAACTTCACTCACAAGTCACAACGTCAATTCAAAAATCTAATAAATTTTAAAAATTATAGAAAAACTTCTAAACTTTTGATATTGAATAAAATGTACATATTACTAAATTTTTCATTTAAAGAAAATTTATGATGATTGTTATACTTATTATTGACTAACTACTGTTATATTTATCTTGACAACAAGGACTTTTTCAAAAAAATAAATAAATAAAAAACTTGGGTGATCATTTTAGTTGGAGATATAATAATATTAAATCAAACGACTAACGTATCTTGGTTATTCTGTAGTTGCAATAGGTACTATAAAAAAACAAGAAACAAAATGGCAGGGCTGGAAAATATTCATGAATGAAGACGTACTAAAACTGCCCGTTTATTTCAATCAAGCTATGTATATGCTAAAACAGAGATGGGAAAACTAACCTGACTAATTAAGTTGAAGTCACCGAAAAGGGTTAAAGCTCAAAACTAAGTAACCATTCATTAATGGTTAAATAGAAGTTTTTGCCGAACAGTAAAATGTCGAGCTGCATTTCTATCTGGAAAAACAGTTAAACGTGTTGATTCGAAATGATTAATTAATATTTAGACAGCCTATTGCTATATTCGCGCCACCAACAAAATATTAGCCAAATTTAGGCATCACATTGAGTGGGAAGAAGTGAGCACGCACACGTACATACATGCATGAATGGCAGATTATGTGCGTGTATATATATATATAGAGATGAAAAGCAAGAATGATTAATATATTAAGGGAAACGTGAATTGAAATAATAAGCAATCAATGGAGGAAGTGGAGGTTGTGATCGTAGGAGCAGGTCCTGCCGGAATAGCAACCTCGGCATGCCTGAATAGAGTCTCCGTACCAAACGTTGTTTTAGAAAGAGACGACTTCCACGCGCCTTTATGGCGTAAACGAACCTACGATCGCCTCAAGCTTCACTTAGGAAAAGAGTTTTGTAATCTCCCTCACATGCCTTTTCCTCCTAATTCCCCCACCTTCGTCCCTAGGATTGCCTTCATGCGTTATCTCGACAACTACGTTTCCCATTTCAACGTCAACATTAAATGCAATTCCCACGTTCAATCCGCATCCTTCGATCACGAACACACTCATAAATGGAACATCGTCGTTAATGACATTTTGTCTGGTCAAACTCGTGTTTATGCATGCAGATTTCTGGTGGTGGCCACGGGTGAGAATAGTGAAGGGTACATTCCAAAAGTAGATGGGCTTGATACGTTTAAAGGGGAGTACATGCATTGTAGCGAGTATTTGAATGGGAGGGATTTGTATGATAAGAATGTGTTGGTTGTGGGGTGTGGGAATTCGGGTATGGAAATAGCTTATGATCTCACAAACTGGGGTGCTAATACGTCAATTGTGGTGAGAAGCCCGGTGCATGTGCTGAGTAAGGAGATGGTGTACCTTGGGATGAAAATGTTGAAATATAATGTATCCCTTGATAAGGTGGATAAGGTGATGGTGTTTTTGAGCAAGCTCAGGTATAGGAATATGTCCGGGCGTGGGTTTACAAGGCCAAAAGAAGGACCCTTCGCTCTCAAAGTCGCAACGGGTCGTTCTCCTACCATTGATGTTGGTTGCATGGACAAGATTAAGCAAGGCCAAGTCAAGGTACAAACATATATTTTTTTTTTTTCTATGAATCGTGAGAAAACCATTTCTTAACCAAAATCACATTTTGGGTAACTTTTTTTCCGTTCAAAATTCGATCAAACATTTTATTTTCTCTACTTGATCAAATTTGATATTTGATGTGATATTTATTTTTAAAATTTTTAATAGTAATGAATATGTATGTATATATATATATTAAGATTGAATTATTGTTTTATAATTTTTGTTGTGGTGATTATTATTTTTGTTTAGGTTTATCCGGCTGTTACAAGCATCGAGGAGAAAACGGTGGAATTCGACGATGGGAGACGGGGTGAATTTGATGTGATTATATTTGCCACAGGATATAGAAGCACTGTGTTAAAATGGCTTAAGGATTACAAGGAACTGTTCAACGAGAAAGGAATGCCGAAACGAAGATATCCAGATAATTGGAGAGGAGAAAATGGACTCTACTGTGCTGGATTTGGGAGTAGAGGATTGGAAGGCATTTCTAATGATGCACGACGTATAGCAAGTGACATCCATTTGCTTACTCTTCAGGATTCTTGATTACAAAGACCCACATGCATTGCATGTTGATATATGGTGCCACCAGCTCACGTGATTGACCTTTATATATATATATGAAGTATATATAATTGCGGTTTCATTTTGCTGAACTTTTTTTTTTCGGACTACAGCAATCTCGACCTTCTGCCTTTTTATAAGGCCCAGACAATATCAGTATCTGAAGACTATCCACATCCAAAATTTTATAAGAGACAACTTAAGGATTACATTCAAAAAAAAAAAGATCTTAAAGGATTACAAAGATTATACTAGGATGTCTGGGAGTAATTAGCGATCTGGATGTATAGCTTGTGACTGTGAGAAAGTTTTTGTCCAAGTTTAAAACTCTATCCTAGACTGCTACCATATGCATGTACTAAAAAAACAAAAGAGTATTGTAGTACCATTATTTATTTCAGTAATTTGGAAATTACAAAAAATTGATATTTACTGGCCTAGCTTATTGTGCGTGTTTTTGCATTTTATTTCTTTCTGAAGATCTATTTATTCATTTGATCCATAGACAGGAATGTAAAAAAGGAAAAAGGCGTGTTGTAGTTTCTCTCAAATGTATGTCATTGGCGTTGACTTCTACTATACGATATATAACTCAAAGTCAAATGGGCGCAACTCGAGAAATAACTAATTTTTAGAGTGATTGCATTTTGAAATTTACATAAAATTAAATAAGTAGAGAAAACCATAAAGTAGTTTAAAAGATAAAAAGCAATAGTGTGAAATTGTTTATGTATAAGTCAATATTAAAGTCATGCAAATCATGTTTATCACTAGAAAAGAAAACAGTTTGGAGAAATGTGTAATTTAAACCTTGGTATGAGATTATGAATAGCATTCTTTTGACCGAGTCTTCTTCTTTCGCTTCCCACGCCACCCATTGATGCAATCGATTGCTTCTGATTATAAATTATCCCCAAGCCAGTTTATATGTCGTTTTCTATTATAAATCTTCAAAATTTTTGTCATTATTAATGGATCCCATTCATTCTTGCCATTTACTTATTTACCCCCGTCTTGGAAGTTTGGAATATCTCCTATGTCCGAATGTCCAATAGTGGAAGCCGGAAGGAAGGAACAAAAAGAATACTTAACATTTTTATTGCAACATTGGGTTCAGTTTATCTTGTAATTATATAAATTTATATAATTATGTCAAATCAGATATCAGGACACGGAACACAAAGACTTCACAAATAGCTAATGAAGTATTATTGAGCGCATAAATAGCTTATTAAGCCCCGATCATAATAATGCAATAATTAGTAAAATTAATTAATTATCAGGGCGTCCCATATTCCAAATTGTATTAAGAATAAACCAAAAAAACTAAGGTGGTAGGTAGACAACCAACTTAGCTTGCAATTTATCACAGGCACCCCTGCTTTCACACTAAAGAAATCAAACAAGCTCTGCCCATGGCGGATGTATGTATCATATTTATGTATATGCATGTAAACATGATTAATGATACTTATGAATGTAAACTAATAATTAACTCGCTCATGGACATGACCATATATAGTGCATATATATATTTATACATATGTGTTAATTTAATAATTAAATTAAAAGTTGGAATCATGGATCATACTTGATATTGCTGGAGTTGAACATCTCTGGCCTTCAACGGCTCATACTCTCCAAGATAAACTTCCAAATGATCCGAAAGAGCTGACTTATCAATATTCTGATGATGATACGACTTGCACACAAAATACAGCACCGTCTGAATAACAAGCCCAAATAGAAACAAAAACGACAGCAACACAAAACACAATACGCCGTATGCCGTTCTGTCGAGTGACCCCAATCTCCATCCATGCACCACCACTCTCTTGAACAAAACCAAAATCAAAACATAAGCGATAATGAGTTTCAAGAATATAACTATAGCCACCCACATCTTCCCTTTCAACAAATCCTTGCTCTTCATCACTGCCTTCATTCCATACGACTCTTCCAAAACAGAGACCACACTAGCCAGATGCCAAACCACCGTCAAATACACAAATCCAGCCAAGTAAAACGCTAAGATGAGGAATCCCACCAAAACGCCGCCGTTTCGAGGGCCAAATGTGAGGGCCCATATGATTACGACGAGGATGGTGATGAAGTTGTAGGCGAAGAAGGCGGCGAAGGTACAGAGGAAGGTGATGACGAGGCGTTTCCAGACTTTGGGCACGACGGCGAGGATTTTCGAGAAGGTGACGTCACGCCCGGTGTAGACGGCGGCGACGGTGTATACGACGGCGGAGGTGGAGAGGAGAGAGAATACGAGGAGGAAGGTGAAGTAGAAGAGCTTGAAGAGCAAGAAAATGGCCCAGTCTGATGAAACGACGTCGGAGAGCTTGTTGTATTGAGGGGAGGTTTTTGGGGTTTCGTCCATTTCTTCGGTGTTGTAGATGATTTTACGGAAGAGGAGATTGGAGACTTCGATGTGAATGAGGAAGATGAAGGAAAGAGGGAGGATGAGAGTGAGGGTGATTTGAGAGAAGATCTTTCGCCATGTGGATATGATCTTGAAGGATTCTCTGTATACACCCAAGAGACCCAGGAATTGCAATTCTTCTTGGTCTACGTCCATGGTTGCGAGTTAATTTAGTTGCAGAGATAGTTTGAGAATGTGTTTTGATGTGTTAGGAGGACGGAGGAGTCGAGACGAGACTAGGATTATATTAATGGCTTATAATAAGAGAACGAAAACAGAGTATATGTCATTGTAGTGTGGATAGAAAATATTGATTCAATTTGGATTTTCAATTTTGGAGTTCGGACTTTTCCATGTATCTATTTATTCTAGATCAATCACCAAACTACCCCCTCTTTTCTTAATTAAAACCCATCCCATGCCTTGCTTATAAAATTAGAAATTACATCTAGAAGAGTAGCCAGGCCACTACCAGGCTTAGTTTTACATAAACGTGTCAATTCAAAGTTTGAATCTCATGTCAAAATAAATGTACATATTTAGTGTCAAAGATTATCTCTAATAGAATATACTGTATAAAAATGGGAGGGCGAAATGTGTAATTAACATATATGATTTTCGTGACTAATTTAAAGTGTGATCAATAAAATTTCTTTCAGACATCATATATTTGCTGGAAAACTTTTATCTATAACAACTTGTCAAATGGGCAACTGTCTGACAGCTCCTGTTTTATATTAAATAGTCAAATCCTGTTTTATAATGCCGATGACTCTGTAAATTATTAAAAGAGTAAATTACATAAAAGGGTCCTGTGGTTTGGCCCATTTTCAGATAGAGTCCTGTGGTTTAAAAAGTGTCAAATAGGGGGTCTGTGGTTTGCTCTGTTAACAAAAAGGGTCCTGAGGTATATTTCTGTCCAAAATTTAACGGAAATCTTAGCTAAAATACTATTTTAAGACCCTAACTATTAATTTTTATGCGTTTCACTCCCTAATAAAATGCAAATTGACTTTTTGGGGCTATTTTGTAATTTTAATCTCTGAAAAGTTTTATTTTTTTTACATTAAAGTCCTTTTCCTTTTATAATATAATCAAAATATAAGAAAAAAAATAAAATTGGGGGTTTAATTTGATTTCACCCAAAACAAAACAACATTCCTTCCTTCTTCGTCTTCTCTCCATCTTCTTCCTCCATTCTTCTTCTTTTTCCATCTCTTTCCAATTTCCATCATCATCATCATCAACAAAAAAAAAATCATTTTATTCATAATAAAAACCCTATTTCATCATCTAATACAACAAAAACACCACACTCCACAACGTTAGTGTAACCTCAAAAATGACGCCGCATCAATTGACCCTATTATAAACACATTCATGGCCACACACAACGACGGAACCCACGGCACTAACGGCGTCCCCCAAATCTTCGGCTTCCTCGCTTCTTTCACCGTCAAATGAAGCCCTAACTTTGCAAAAGAAAAGACCAAACAGGCATAGTAAGCGGCCGACCCGACAGAGGAACAAACGATTAGGGTTATGAATTTGACGAGTTTGTTGAGGTGGTGGCGGAGGTTTCGCCGGAAACGTAGTAACGGCAGACTAAGAGGGCGAGGGCGACGAGGGAGAAGATGAAGAGGAGATTGGCGAGGACATCGTGGCTTGTGAAGAATGCGACGATGGAATGCCAGGTTGAAGGAAGGAATCTTTTTTTTATTTATTTTAGGTGAAATCAAATTAAATCCCCAATTTTATTTTTTTCTTACATTTTGATCATATTATAAAAAGAAAAGGATCTTAATGTAAAAGAATAAAACTTTTGAGAGATTAAAATTACAAAATAGCCCCAAAAAGTCAATTTCCGTTATATTAGGGAGTGAAACGCATAAAAATTAATAGTTAGGGTCTTAAAATAGTATTTTAACTAAGATTTCCGTTAAATTTTGGACAGAAATATACCTCAGGACCCTTTTTGTTAACGGAGCAAACCACAGACCCCCTATTTGACACTTTTTAAACCACAGGACCCTATCTGAAAATGGGCCAAACCACAGGACCCTTTTATGTAATTTACCCTTATTAAAATTATTCGATTTGGGCCCAAACTGCCATTTATTTATAAGATCGAGATAGGAGTTTGACTAATTAATTTAGAGTTTAGTTTTATACGAGTATATATGTACTCTACTACCTACTCCGGTGGGTATTTGAGGATCTCTGAGGCATTAATTAATTTATCTTCTTCCTTGATTTATAATTAATTTATTTCCCCATGTTTTACAATACTATTTCTAGGTACTGTAAGAAAAACTAATTAAGTAATGGCATATCAGGCCAAAATAATTTGAAATAATAATGGCAAATATGTAATTTAAGAGCCGAGTGGATGGTAATAATGGAAAAGCATAGCAGAAAAGAGAAGTTCCTGGAAGGTGGACGAAGACTTGGTTGGCTGGTCGTATACGCCGAGGCGATGAGACGACTTCTGAGGGTCGTGTCGTTTTTAAAACGTCAATTTGGAAGTTTTGGTTCCATCGGACCTCGTCAACGCGTCTTTTATACTATGAAGTTTCCAATCTTTAATTTGATGATATTAATTAGGTACAATCATATTTTTTAGGGCCTAATAATAGGAAAGACCAAACTCGCAGGTTACATTACCAAATTTATAATTTAATCTCTAAACATTAATTTAGATAATTTTATTCCGTTTGTAAAATAGTAACAGGTATCAATGTCCGAAGTCGGTTAAACTCTAATTTGTACTCCCTCCAGTTCTATATAGCTGATGTTTAAGGTAAATGCACACAGATTAAAAAAATATTAATTAACCTAAAATAGAGAGAAAAATAAGATAAAAAGACTAAACTATCTTTAGTAAATTACTTGGGAAATGTTTATTCATTTATGACTCTACTATATATAATAGAGATAGAATGGTAAAAAAATAATTAATGTTCTCTTAAATTTGTAAAACATCAGATATTTTGGAACAAAAAAGGTTTTTTAAAACATCAGATATATAGAATCGGAGAGAGTACTTTTAAAGTTATATGACATGATAGACATATATTTATATTAAATGATTGAAAATTCATAAATTGTGATGAAAACTTTTAAAATTATAGTATTTATTCATAATATATGGTATATATATATATATACTACGGGCACGCAAATATGTATGTAAAATAAATAAGGGATCAAATCGTTGATTTAGTAAAAACAAAGGGACCAAATAATGAATTTTTTCTTATTTTAATTAGATGTAATATTTTTATCTTAGTATATGTGGGAGGACGACCAAAAGACTCCTCCCACATATAATATAGTATAGATGTGTCATTATACTATTTTATATTGTTTGTCATGTTAAAGTCACAAAAAACTAATTTTATATTCTGAAACTTATGAATATATGTTGTATATGTGTCGTACAAGTGTTAAATACGAACACATGTCTGACATAACATCACACCCTCAAAATAAAGTGTTCATACGAACACGTATCATGCTAAGCATTATTTTACAAATACTTTAATTATAGGAATATAATCAATTTAATGAAAATGATTAAAATTTTCTATCTAAAAAGCGGGCGATAAATTATTTTACCTGATTTTCATTTTGAATTATTTGCTAATCTTATGTACGTGTTAATTACATAATAATTATAAAATCATATAAATGCTAAGACAATATAATTAATAGTTCTTTAATTATATAATAGACAAGAATAATTTCTAAAAAAAATATATTAATGAATTGTAATTTGTGAATAAAGGAAATACTATATATATATATATATATAGGTTAGACAAATAAATTTTTTATTTTAAAAATATTACGATATCTCTTGAATCTTAATGATGTACTGCAAGAATATTCTTAATATTTTGGTCCGAATGTGGCAAAAATTATATGGGCCAAGAGTCAACGTACGCCAACAAAATAACTAAAGAGAGTTTATATGGTCCAAACCCAGTTAATTTAACGGCCAAAAAACCCAGTTGATTTATTCGTGATGGCCCAATGGTGATCCATATAAATAAAAGTTGTTATTATAGACTTATAGTCCATTCATATTTTATGAAAATAAAGAGTTTTTTAATCAAGAACATGTTTAATTTTTGTCATGATTTATTAAAAGGTACTCCCTCCGATTTACAATATCTGTAATTTGATATGTGCGGTAGAGATTAAGGAAATGATTAGTTTACCTTAAACTTAAAAAAAATATAAGATAAAATGATTGTATTACTCTAATTTATTCTTTTCTATTTTCAAATGATATTTATTATTGACAGAGAATAGGTAAGAATAAAATTTTAAAAAAATAATTAATGTTTTATGGATTTTATAAAACATAAGATATTTTGAAATATAGAAAATCTCAAAACTATGCTAGAAATTGTGAACCGAAGAGAGTATTAGATATATACTCAGGACATGTTAATGCAATGCTTTTCCAAAAAAAAAAATAGGACATGTTAATGCAAAGGTGTTAAATGTTAATTAAGTTTTTTTCAACTAGAATCCAATTAAGAAGCGATATAAAATAAAGTCGGATGAAGCTAATGTTAGCAAACTAACTCGACTTCCCAGTTCTCATATATATATTGTTAGGATCAAATGGTTACTATTAAGCCGAAAGTTATAACTATTAATAAGAGTGCAATTCTATTTCTTTAAATTAGCTAGATGCCTAAGCGTTATGGTTCAACTATGATTTGGCTTTATACTTGAGTCTCCGCCATATAATAATTGATGTGATTAATTTATATATATACCCAAAGCATGAAAAAGTTATATAGTTATTGCAAATGATTACATATACATGATGCATCCATATAGATAGACACACACACATATAAATCGAGAACGCTACATATCACATTTCACTTCACATACACACAGAGTTGGAATTAACGGCATACGAAATTAAAAGTAACTAAATAGGACAGTATATATATATTAGGAATCACTGATCGAAACATGCACGCATCAAACATGTTGATCCAGCTGAACATCCTTTGGCTTCATCGACGGCTCATACTCTCCAAGATAGAGTTGGAGGTCATCCGAATCCGACAAAGCCGAGTCGTCGTTAATACTAATACAACTAGTATTACCATTAATCTCGCCGTAATTGGACTTGCAAACAAAATAAAACACGGTTTGGATGACAAGCCAGAAGAGGGACAAAACGGACAACATCAAAACACAAAACGCAGCCCCATATGTATATCCCAAGTGCGTGCCCTGCACGTACAGTCCCACAGCGAGTACGAGGAGTGACGCAATTTTGAGGTTTAAGAATATGAGCATGCCCAATCTCGTCTTCCCCTTCATTAATTCCTTGCTTCTCATCATGGCTTCCATTCCACGTCGATCTTCCAACACACTCACAACACTAGCCACATCCCAAATCGCAGTCACGTATATATCCCCACACAATAACACTATTGCCAATCCTATCCACACAAAAACCATACCCCAACTCATAATAATGTCTTGTCCTATTGTCACAGTAAAAACGATTACTATTACCAACATTGCCATGACGTGGTATGTGAAAAGGGCAGCCATGCCACACATAAAAGTGACCATGAGTCGCTTCCACACCTTGGGGAAGACGCTCATGACTTCGTAGAATGTGACGACGACGTCCGATGACGTGACGGTGGTGACGACGGCGGAGGTGGAGACAAGGGAGAAGATGAGGAGGAGGGCGATGTAGAAGAGTTGGAGGAGCCAGAAGGTGGCCCATTCGGAAGAGACGAGATGGGAGAGAGGGTGATAGTAATCATGAGGGGTGTTAACGTTGTTGTGGAAGTGGTTCATTTTTTGGGTGTTGATGATGATTTTGGTGGAGAGGAGATTGGAGAGTTGGATGTAAGTGAAGCATATGATGGAGAGAGGGAGGAGGATGGTGAAGGTGATGAGGCTAAAGATCTTCCAGTTCTTCCATGAAAATATGATCTTCAATGACTCTTTGTGAATCCCAATAACTCCCAGAGACTTCATCTCTTCTTGTTTTGTCTCCATGGCTACTTTAATTTGCTACCTGCCTATCTGCACTTTGATTATTTGGTTAATTTCACAGATTGTGTGAGACATATATACATATGGTATGCCCACACACTATATATATACATAGAAATTCCCAGCGCACGTAATTTTAAGTAGTGTCAGTATGGATTATTTGTGTGCAAGGACAAAATTGTAGTCGTACGTGGTTGATAACTTCTAAGACGCAACAAAGCTTTCTTTAATTCATTCAACCGAATTTCTTGGACTATCTTTTGTCTTCACACAAAGTATAATAAAGTTTGGTCAAAGTGCATTTTTGGTCTCATTACTTTTGCTCAGGTCTCAGTTTGGTCTTATAACTTTTTTGTTGCACTTTTGATTTCATATCTTTGCAAAAAGTTGCAGATTTGGTCCCGTATCACTTTTGGTCACATATCATTTTTTAGTCAGGTTGCAGAATTGGTCTCATATCTTTGCAAAAAGTTTCACCACCAATCCCACTTGATCCAAAGATTCAATGAGACCAATTCTCCATTTGACCCAAAGATATGAGACCAATTTTGCAACTTGATTAAAAGATATAGGACTAATTCTGCAACATAACCCAAAGATATACAATCAAAAGTGTAACACGGGATCAAATATGCAACTTGAACAAAAGATATAAGACCAAAAGTGCAACAAAAAAAATTATGAGACTAAATTGAGACCTTAACAAAAGTTATAGGACCAAAAGTGCACTTTGGCCATAAAATTTTAATTGCATATCTATATATAGAGAGAGAGAGAAACATAGGGAACTTGACAAGTACTTTTTTAGTGGGACAATGTTGGTGATGTGTGACACAACAATTGTCTTATTATGGACACTATCACAAGTTGAATCATAATTTTTTTTTAACAAAATTTTATTTGGGTAATTTTATTTCGGGTTATTCCTTGAGGGGTGTTCCTGGAGGGATCTAGCTATTTCGCTATTCCGTATCAGTATGTTTCCCCTAGCTTCACTTAACTATGAAAAGGCCTCCCCAAACATCGCAATTGAAATCATCACAAAGTGATCATATTATATTTTGAAGATATTCTTAATGTGTATGTGATGATTATGATTTCATTTTTATTTTGGAGAAAATCTATTATTTGTTTTTTTTTTACCAACAATGGATTCATAATAATTGTCAATAATGTGAATGAAAGGATACGAGACAGAGAGTTCACATGATTCAAAACCCAGTTTAATCAAAACGTTTCGACCTCAACAAACTGTGTTTGAAAAAGAAAATCATCACTATATATAGTTATTCTTCATGCATATCAATGTATCATTTTATTTTAATAATATACATATTATTAATTATCATGAAATTTTGAGATCAGTTTTTCAAGTGATCGATATCAAGTCCACGTGAATTCGCCGTACATGTTAATCCAAATAGCAGCTGATGATGGATACACAAATGAAAGTATATATATTATCCCAAACCAAGTGTGAAGAAACATGGGGTTGCGCTATATATGCAGACTGCATACATTTATATAGTCCTTTGGATTTATTACATATATATTAATAAACTAAATAACTATATATGATTATATGTAAAATCAAACGTTAAGATGGTATTGATCCGTGGGCTCAGTGGAGGGCTGATACTCTGGAAGCTTGGGCTTGATGGGCTCAAATAAAGTGGACTGATCACTCCGAGTCTGATGATCATCATGCTGGTGGTACGACTTACACACAAAATACAACACGGTTTGGCTAACAAGCCAAAAGAGACACAAGAGAGTGGAGACAAGCATAGTGAGAAAGCCTTTAGTCCATGTTACAGCGTCCATGGATCGGTGAAGCCTGACCACAAAAAAGATGTCCCATACCACAAACACAAGCTTCAGATTAAACATCACAAACATGGCCGTCCACGTCTTCCCTTTCATCAACCTCATGCTTCTCATCATAGCTGCAGCCCCACCACCAACACTTTCCAACACACTCACCACACTAGCCAATTCCCAAATGGCTAACAAATACACATACCCACCGATATACAATATGGCCAATGTGACCAGTACAAAAACCAAAGCCCAGCCCGTTTCAAGGCCCGTAGTCACCGTCCATATGATCACTATCACTAGGATTGCCAGTGCGTTGTAAGTGAAAAATGCACCCATGGTCCACATGATTGTTAACGTAAGACGCTTCCAAACCTTGGTCACTGTGGTCATGGCTTTCTGGAACGTGGGTGGCTCCGCCGTGTAAGAGGAGGCGACGGCGGAGACTACGGTGGAGGTAGAGAGGACAGAGAAGAGGAGGAGGAAGGCCCAGTAAGAGAGTTGGATGAGCCAGAAGATGGTCCATTGAATGGAGAGTTGGTGAGAGAATGAGTGGTAGGATTCGCTGTGCTTATCGTTAATTTGGTTGGTTTCACGAGTGAGGTTCATGATTTTGGAGGTTGAAAGGCTCGAGAGATGAATGTGAAAGAGGAATACCAAAGAGAGAGGAAGGAGGAAGCTTAAAGTGAGGAGGGTCAAGGTTTTGAGGTTACCACGTGATGAACATATCAACTTCCATGATTCTTTGTACACACCAAACACACCCAGAGATTTCATCATCTCTACTTCTCTAGCCGCCATGGATCCATCCATATCCTCTTTATTCATTCCTTTAATCCCACGGAGTATGTATTTATAATCACTCGTTTAATTTCATTGGTGGATTATATTGGTACCATCTGAATCTTGTACGGTCAACAAAACTTGCCACCCATATATGATAATTTCTAAGAAGTAATACGATGGTTCCTGAATTATTGGCTAAAATAATAAAGGGTTCTTGAAATGATTTTCAATTGGTCGAAAATAATTTGTCTATCTTTGAATAGATTAATAATCTGGTGGCATTAAATTTTTAAAATATAAAATTAATTATAAATTTAGTCCTAAAATTTAACACAAAACAATTGTAATATTTAATTCAGGTCAACAAAATTTTGCAACACATCAAATTTATCATTAATTTATTTTTATTTTTAAAAATTAAATTAAAAATTTTATCATATTTTAAAAATTAAATAATTAATTTACTACATACTACTCTTAATTTTTTTTGTTCAAACCTGACTCGTTGCAGAGTAAACTTGAAATTTATTGACAATATATATATATATGATCTTAAATGAAGCAAATAAAAATAATCTTGTATGACAACATTATGAACATTGAAAATGGATCCTCTAGAGTTCATTTCTCTACATTTCTTGTAGAGTATGAGAGAGAAAGAAAGAGAAAAGAAGGGAGAGAAAGATGAAATTTGGTTTTTATATATTTTTATTTCATACAATCCATATTTTTATTCTAACTCCACAAGAAATGCATGGGAAGAAACTCTAGAGGATCCAAACCCATGAACATTACAAAGCAAGTATTCATCTGCTTCTTCGTACACGACATATATATATATATATATATATATATATATATANGAAAAGAGGGAAGAAAAATATCCTAACAGAAATGTACACCTGTCCCTAATAACTAACTGTAAGAATATTCTAGCTACAAAAAATATATGCAGAAAAGGAAAAAAAAAAAAACAATATATACGTGTACACCCCCTTCTCAAATTGGAGGCATATGTGAAACAAGCCCCAATTTGGATGTAAGTGAAGTGAGCTGAGGGGAAGCAAGTGACTTGGTGAACAAGTCAGCAAGTTGGAGCTGTGAAGGCACATGATGTGGTTGTATAAAACCATCCTTGTACCTGTCCCGGACAACATGGCAGTCGATCTCGATATGTTTAGTGCGCTCATGATAAACGGGATTGGCTGCAATGTGAAGAGCAGATTTGTTGTCACACCCCAAGGGAATTGGAAGAGAAGGACAGATGCGAAAATCCTTGAGAACATAAGTGATCCAGAGCAATTCGCAGACTGTATTTGCCATGCTGCGATACTCAGCTTCGCAAGAAGAGCGGGCAACAACAGTTTGTTTCTTGGATTTCCAAGAAATAACATTTGAACCCAAAAGAACACAATATCCTGAAAGAGAGCGTCGAGTCTGAGGACAAGCTCCCCAATCACTGTCACAGTAAGCGGAAATGCGAAAATCAGAAGAGGAAGAGTAAAAGAGACTAAGGGATGAAGTGCCTTTCAGATACTTAACAACATGGAATGCTGCAGACATATGAGAAACATTTGGATTAGATACGAATTGGCTGAGCTGCTGCACACTAAAAGTGATATCTGGACGGGTAAGGGTAAGATAAAGAAGACGGCCAATGAGTCTTCGATATTGTTCAGGGTCAGAAAGCATGGGAGAATCAGTATCAAATTTATGACCCTTAGGCAAGGGAGTGACTACTGTGTGGGCATCTGTAAGGTTAGTGTCATGGATAATATCGAGAATGTATTTTCGTTGGCAAAGATAAGTACCTGCAGGGGTTCGAGCAATTTCAACACCTAAAAAGTACTTGGCAAGACCAAGATCTTTGATGGTGAATAGGGAATCGAGATAGGCTTTAACTGCAGCAAGCTCTTGTTCACATGGACCAGTTAATAACATATCATCGACATAGATAATGAGAGCTATAAAACCATTTGAACAATCTTTGGTGAAAAGGCAGAAGTCATGAGCAGACTGAACAAACCCATAGTGCAGAATTTGGGTTGTGAACTCTGAGTTCCATTCTCTTGAAGCCTGTTTGAGGCCATAAAGAGACTTCTTCAAACGACAAACTTGTCCAGGAGAGCCTTTAGTATAACCATCAGGTAATTTGAGGTAGACTTCTTCCTTCAAGAAACCATGGAGGAATGCATTGTTGATGTCCAATTGGTGAATTGGCCATCCTTTGCATGTAGCTAAGGCAAGAAAAATGCGCACTGTAACTACTTTGGCAACTGGGGAAAAACTTTCAAAGTAGTCTAAGCCTTCAACTTGAGTATAACCCTTGGCTACAAGCCGTGCTTTAAATCGATCAATTGTACCATCTGCATGATACTTGACTCGATAGACCCACTTGGAGCCTACAGCCTTCTTTCCTGCAGGTAAACTTGTTAATTCCCAGGTATTATTAGCTTCAAGAGCTTGAAGCTCGCGCTGCATTGCTGATACCCACTCAGGATCCTGAGCTGCCTGTCTATAAGTATATGGCTCCTGAATTTTAGATATATTAGAGAAGAAAGCAGTGTAATTGGAAGAAAATTGAGGAATGGATGAATGATGAAGAGAAATATTGCAGACATAGTCAGAAAGCCATGAAGGAGGACGTTTGGCTCTAGTACTAGCACGAGGTAAAACAATAGATGCAGAAGGAGAAGAAGATGGGACAGATTCAATAGATGCAGAATGGTCATGAGAAAGGGAAACTGGAGAAGGGGAAGGAGAAACTGAGGATATGGAAGTGGAAGTAGAAGATATACCTGATCCAGCATCTGCATCAAAGGGAGTATCTAAGTGGACAAGAGGCAAAGTAGGACCTGAAGACTGCATAAAGGAACTGTCAGAGGCAAAAGGAAATTCATTTTCATAAAATTTGATGTCACGAGTGATGTGAATTTTATGACTAAGTAAATCATATGCTTTAAATGCTTTCTTGCCAGAGACATATCCTATAAAAACACATTTGTGGGCTCGAGGAGCAAATTTGTCTTTGTGAGGACTAACATTTGTAACATAGCAAAGACTGCCAAACACTTTCAAGCGAGTGTAGTCAGGTGGATGATTATTAAGAACCTCGTAAGGAGATTTCCAACTCAAGAGAGGTGTAGGCATTCGATTAATAAGAAATGAGGCAGTAAGTATGGATTCCCCCCAGAATTTCTTTGGTAAATGGGATTGAAACATGAGACTGCGAGCTATTTGCAATAAATGCTTGTGTTTACGTTCAACAATGCCATTTTGTTGAGGTGTATGGGCACAAGAGGTTTGATGAAGAATGCCCGATTTAGAGAAAAAATTTTGACAATCAGAATTTACAAACTCAGTGCCATTATCGGATCTTAAAATTTTAACTGAATGGTTATATTGTTTCTGAATTTGTGTGATAAAAGTGATTAAGGTGGAGGGAACCTGAGATTTGTATTTAATTAAGAAGGTCCAGGTAGCTCGACTAAAGTCATCCACAATGGTTAAAACATAGTGTGTGTTAGTTAAAGATGGTGTGTGATAAGGCCCCCACAAATCAGTATGAATTAATTCTAAAATGGAAGAAGCACGAGTGTTACTTGTAGGGAAAGGTAAACGAGACTGTTTAGATAGATGACAAGTATCACAAGGGGGAATGGGGTCTTTTACATGAGATTGTAATTCAGGAATATGAGTAATAACAGAAAGAGGGCAATGCCCAAGTCTTTGATGCCATAAAGAAGAAGAAGAAACTGAATTGTGCAAAGCATTACAAGCAGTATCATTCACATAGTCAGAAAGAAATTTATTTATAACATCACTAGAAAACGATGCAGCATCAAGTATGTAAAGATTCCCTTTCACTTCAGCAACAGCTAGCAGGCTTTTACTCTTCAGGTCCTGCAAAGTGCAACAAGATTTATGAAAAGTAAGTGAAACTGATGAATCAATGAGAAGTTTATTAACTGAGATCAAATTGAAACGGAATTCTGGAATGAAAAGAACATGATCAAGGGAAAGAGTGTGATGTAGTTGAACAGAACCATGCTTAGAAATGTATTTGATAGAGGAGTCAGGAAGATGAACCTTAGTGGGAGGGAAGAGAGGGGAAATAGACTGCATCAAAGAGGGGTTAAAGCACATATGGGAAGAAGCTCCCGTATCTAAAATCCAGGAATCACTACTTAAGGAAAAGGAAGTAAGATCAAGAGTACTACCAGCAAAGTCTATGGTAGTAGCAAAGCTGGCATGTTCCTCTGCAGATTGACCCCGAATATATTTTCCCATTTCCTGCTTGAAAATTGTGGAAAACATGGCAGCAAAATCATCCTGTCGTGTACTGGAGCTGGAGTCACCAGCAGCCTCAGAGTTGGCAGCAAAAGTAGCTACTGCAGGTTTAGAGGATAGTTGCTTCCTAGATTCTTTATATTCTTGGTGATACCCATGCAACTTAAAACAAGTGTCACGAGTGTGACCATCAATTTTACAGTGATCACAGTGTTTGTCAGTTCTTTTACCAGTATCACGTCTATTTTGAGAAGGTTTGCCAACAGTATCAGATTTAGAACGATTAGTTTTAGCAAAAAGAGCACTAACATCAGTAGTAGTGGCAGAATAAGTAAGACTCACAGCCTTTTGACTTTCAGCTGAAGCCACCATAGAAAAGGCTTTACTCACCTTGGGCAAAGGATCCAAGCTAAGAATCTGACTGCGCACAACATCAAACTCAACATTCAAACCCATAAGAAACTGGAGAAGACGAGTCCAAGCAATAATATCCTGCATCTGCTGAGTCACACCACAGGTACAGTTAGTACATTTGCAGGAAGGAACAGGCACCAAGCGATCCATCTCATCCCATGCTCGATGAAGCTTGCCATAGTAAGTAATGACAGAGTCATTGCCTTGCTGAACAGAGGAAATGTGGCGCTGGATTTGGTACAGCTGAGGTCCAGTACGCATGCCATAGCGATCCTCAATCTCATCCCAAAGTTTCTTGGAAGAGTTACAGTAAACAAGTGTGTCCGCAATGTCCTTAGAGATTGAGTTCATGATCCACGACTTGATCATGGAATCAACTCTCTTCCACTTGCGAAAAGCATCAGCAGCAGTAGGCGCAGACAGAGAGCCATCAATGAAGCCCACTTTGTCTTTCGCCTCAAGTGAAGTACGCACAGCGATACTCCAGGTAAGAAAATTAGAACTGGTAAGAGGAGAACTAACAAGGGTCATACCAGGATGATCGGAATGATGCAAGAGCAAAGAGCCATCATCAACATTAGAGGTAACAGTACGGGCAATTCCACTAGAAGCAGAGTCAGCACTTGGTGAAGCCGCCATTGCAGAATGCACTTGGTTAAGAGAAGAGAAGCGTAGTTGATCGAAATATTAGGTCTGATACCATGAACCAAATGCAATGAAAAATGGCTACGTTCTTCATTCATCAGCAGAAATTTATACAACAAGAATAGCTAACGTGATATCACGTGCTTTGGCGCAAGAAAAGAGGGAAGAAAAATATCCTAACAGAAATGTACACCTGTCCCTAATAACTAACTGTAAGAATATTCTAGCTACAAAAAATATATGCAGAAAAGGAAAAAAAAAAAAACAAATATATACGTGTACAGTATTATCTGTNTCATTGTTTCTTAGGTATTATCTGTTTTTTTTTTTTGGCCTGAATTTTTCTTGGATATTATCACAAATTCATAACTCACAAGTTTTATTCCTCGTACAAAACTCTACCTCTATATATATGTGTGCGTGTGTGTGGCTCAATGTGGACAATTAAAAAATTAATAAAGAAAAAATGTAGATAACGATCGATGGAGAGAAAAGAAGAGAGGAGATCTATGGGGGTATGTGTACAAATAACCATTGAAAATCATATGTTCATGGAGGAATGGGACAAATGATTTCTCCTTCATCTGGCCTGATTGTAATATTTAAATTGTTTTTTTTTTTTGAAAAAAAGGTCACTCTGGCCCAAAATAAAAATGGAGGGATCTATCTTGTTGAATGTTGATAATGGACTGCCGACGACGACGGCTTTTGGTTTTCACAAGGGAAAAGTCATGTGGGCCAGCAATTTCGAAATGCGAACATAATGATTAATCTATTGGCCCAACCCAGTTTCCACTTTCCACTAACTAATTAAAATTAATTTCACTTTAATCCCTGCCCTGCCTGCTTATAATTGAGAGCACAAGACAGATAACAACTGTAATTTGTAACAACTGAGAGCACAAGACAGATAACAACTGTAATTTGTAAAAAGAGAAAATCTCAAGGAATGAAGGAATTGAGAGCACAAGACAGATAACAACTGTAATTTGTAAAAAGAGAAAATCTCAAGGAATACTAATAGAGTTTTCTAAATTATTAAGGTTTAGCTGCGATCATTTCAGGATCTCTGTTGGTAATAGTTGTTCCTAGTTCCTCTAAGTCTATTTACAGTGTTATACAACGAGATTCTTAACAAACCTAAGACCTATAAAGATTGGTGTAGCTGCAGTCATTTAAGGATCTCTGCAATCATTTGAGTTTACTGTTAGATCAAGTGTTTATTAATTACTAGGCTAAAAATTATAATTCTTAGTAAATCTGTAACTCTATTTTCTTAATGTCCAAGCATTACAGTTCAATTATTTTTTTTTTTTAGCAAATTACAGTTCAATTATAATTTGGCCACATATTTAAATTCCCTTATGAAACAATTGTTGGCATATCATGGCCAACAATCTCATCATCAATATTTGTCCTGTTTCGAATCAAATCAGTGACCTTAACTTTTATACTTTTTATATCAATTGTTGGATCAAGTGTTTCCTATTATACTAAAAATTTTAGTTATTAGCAAATGTATAATTTTAGTAGAACAAATGTTCAAGTGTATGATTCAACTATGATTGAAGTTCATATTTGGCCATTGTTATGGGGCAATTGTTGTAATACCTTATCAACATTCACCTCAGTAAGTATTATTATTATCTTGGCTAAAATTGAAATTTGAATTGAATCTTTCATCTCTAAATTAAAGTTAATTAATGGGCTCATTAATAATTGACTTCGACTTAGAGCCCATGAGATGGGAGGATTCAAATTTAATTAGAGACGTACGTGAAGTTTGGAATTGAATTAAGCTAAGAAAAACACAGATCTGTGACATATAATACAAGTCCATACAGAAATAGAATCGGAGATTGGGATATGGAAATATGGAACAACTATGCTCTGATGTCTAACACTAACAAATCTCGGACACAAACGAAAATCCACATAGATATTTAATTAAAGCACCACAAAACAAACTACATTAATGCCATATATATATATAATGGGTTTTATAATTATTGTTTAATTAATTTATAATCAGAGAGCATTAATAGCAAGTTTCATCCCATTCTGGCAGTGTCCAGAATTGGTGCAAATAAAGTAGTTAACTCCTTTTGCAAGCTTGATTTGGTCCTTTCCTGAACTCAACACTTTAGCACCACCAGGAGCATTGCAGCTATTGTACCCATTTCTGTCCACAGCTGCCACATTGTGTGTCGTCGCGTCGTAATTGAATACTGCACTCATCATTCATCAAATTGTAACCAGCATAAGTAGTATTTTTAAGAATGATATCTCAAAAAAAAAAAATTGAAGAGTCCAATATTTTATAAGATAACTTATACTTAACAACTTTACACAAACACAATAGATAATTAATGATGAGTTGATTACTCACTTAGCACATCACCAGCTCTAAATCTCTTGCCTTTGGGCCAAGAATCAGTGTTGAAGGTCCATCCCCCAGGGCCTCCCACTATGTAAGTCGCTGCATTTGCACCTTCCATCTCTAAAACCAACACGCATCCCACAATAAGAACAAGAGTCACCACACTTTGACTACTCATTATTGCACTGCCTCTTCCCTCACACTCTCTCTATTCTCAATGCTTCTATTTCTAGCTATAATCTCACCTTGTACCACTACTACTACTAGTAGCTAGCTTATAAAGAGCCACGGGTCCAGGATTAAGCCCAACACTAATTGCCCTGCTCACTAACTTTTCTTTAATTATTATAATTAAAATAGCACTCACTCAGCCAACCACTAATATAATTAAACAATGGCATTTGGTTTAATTAACTGTAACTGTTTGAAATTTGTTGATAAGTGAGGGTGGTGGTGTTAGGAATCACACATTTATTCACGCCACAACTTTTCCGAGTGTGATTTAATTAAAGTTCTTGTGGTGGGGGATAGATTATAAAAAGTAGTATATGATTAAAGTGATCACACTATCAATGATATTTATTGACTTGGGAGGTGACATGAAAATTAGTGTAGCCCACCCGTGAACCTCGATTGGACACCACTTCCACCTACTACTACTATTGCTTCTCTGTCTTTTGTCTTCTTTCTTTACCACTTTACTTTCATATCTAACCACCACACATTCTTAATTCTCTACACTACTTCTAAGTTCTAACTTCTAACTTCCCACAACTAACTACAACACTTAACTGTCATTACCCACCAAAAGAATTCCTACTTGCTAATGCTATTGCTGCTATAATTCCTTCTTTCTACTCATTATTCATCACTATTATCAACTAACTTTTCTCTCTTATTAATCTTGGATTTTCCTCATTAATTTTTCACAAACTTGTCAACAAAATTCTTTTGCAGTATTGAAAGAAAAAAATCCAAACTGTGTGAAAATACTTCTCTAGATGGTTAATTAATCAATGACCGACTGGTAATTATATTGTTGGTGAATATTCAAAACACCCCTAATGAGTCATGGATTATTAGATCAGTCTATGTTCAACTTATTCATCATTTGTTCTTGTTCATGGTCTAATATAGGTCTGTATTCTTATCCTGACATATACATGTGGACTCTTATACTTTCAAAGAACTCGAAGAGAGGGAAGAGGGAAGATTGCTCTGTTATTACATATGAACAAATATGTGTACAAGACTTCTTGACCAAAGAAAAAGAAACTAGACTGCTGGTCTGTTGGGGTTTCTTTATTTTTTTCAAAGTCGGGTGAGAAAGCCTAAAAATAGAGAGGGTTTTCACCTTCAAGGCACCACAACTTACATAAAAATTCTAAAGGGTATAATGGAGTTTGGGTAATTGTGAGTCATTTTTTAGAGAGGATTTGCAATTTTCTCCAATAAAAAATTGTATTGAGGAGAGTTTGTAATTTTTCCGTGCAAAAATTATACTCCCTCCGGTTCTATATATTTGATGTTTTGGAGAACTTTTTTTATTCCAAAATATCTGATGTTTTACAAATTCAAGAGAACATTAATTGTTTTTTTATCATTCTATGTCTGTTATATATAGTAGAGTCAAATGAATAAACATTTCCCAAGTAATTTAATAGGTATAGTTTAGTCTTTTTATCTTATTTTTTTCTTCATTTTAGGTAAAGTNCAAATTCAAGAGAACATTAATTGTTTTTTATCATTCTATCCCTGTTATATATAGTAGAGTCAAATGAATAAACATTTCTCAAGTAATTTAATAGGGATAGTTTAGTCTTTTTATCTTATTTTTTTCTTCATTTTAGGTAAACTAATCATTTCTTTGATTTGTGTGCATTTACCTTAAACAGATATATAGAACCGGAGAGAGTAAATAGTTTTCTCTATTTCCTCTTTTTTTATTTCTCGTGTGGGTTGCGTTTCGCTCAACATGGTCCATTAATTAATCAAGGAGATTAAGGGCAGAATTTAATTACTTTCTAACCACCACTTGAGGGATTCAACGAGAAAATGAAACCACAAGACACAAAAGTTAGCATTTGATACAAATTAAGAGTAATGGCTGTTTGGGCTTTGCCCTCCTTTTGGACCCAAAAAATTGAAAAAATAAAAAGGAATAATGTCGGTGCCAATCCAGGAATTGAAGTTGAGACTTTAAAAAAAATTCTCCATTTCTTTTTCTATAACTATCATCTTAATTAATAGTCCTTCAAGGCTTGAAATTAGGAATTAAATATGAAGTTGTAATTACTATTGAATTTCAAGAGACGACCGAATTGACTTCGTCATAACCTGTCGCAGGTCAAGACAATAACAGGGCAATAAATTAATATCTATAGTATTTCGCTTACAAGAAAGAATTATACATATATATATTTCAGGATATATACATTGGAATCTGAGGTTTATTATGTGTAAAGATTTGATTATATTTCCAAATTGTCGGAATAAGCAAGCAGGTCATATAATCTATCAAAGGTCTCTATAACTCTTCCAACGCTTTGTCGTCAAATATAGTGGCTATACAAGCATATGATACAAAGAATAAAACGGCATTTTAATTTGAAGAAGATATATATCTAGATGACTAGATCTGCATAGAAATTAATCTATAATTATATACGTTACTTCATTTAAAACGGATATATAATTGATGTTCAGGAACTTGCAAGGAAGAGCTTATGAAAATGATACATGCATGCATAATTTTAATTTGAACACTAGATTTTTATATTTCACTCATATTATACGTAGAAAAACCATGGGCTGGTCAATTATTTTCCCAACTGCCGACAATAATAGTTTAACTAAAATCATCTGCATATGATAATTACTTTTATAGTATTAGTACCTGATGAATTTGACTCGGGCATTCCTGTTCATTTGTTTAAGCTCCTGTCTTGTGATATTTTGCTTAAGTTACTTTTCTTTATTATTGAACTGTGATTTTTTTTAAAAAAACTTTAATAGTTGAGACAAATTATTATTCTATCCGAGTCAAGTAAAAACACAACAATAGAAAAAATCTTTCACTACATATAAATTTAACGCAAGTCCTTAAAAGCTTAATCACCCAAGCATGGTGAATAGGAGTTACACATCACAGAGCACTTACTTAATTTTAACTTAAGATAAAATTAGTTTTAAATTTCACAAATAACAATTTTCATGTTTTCCAATGTCGGCCTCCGCCCCCACCTTCCAACTTTTCTGATATCTTTATTTATTGATGTGGATATAATTTATATATATAGATGACTTCAGACTACTATATATATACACATATGACCAATATAAATTTTTTTAATGTAAAAAATTGACCACATATTGTTAAATGCTTTCCACATAAATTTAATTCTTAAATTAATGTGGAAGTCCATGACAATTAAGTTACCATGTTGTAAAATATGAGGAGAAAAAAAAAATTGTTTATGATATATTAGGTTTTGACCCATACGATGCACGGGTAGTCATGTTATAGAGATATATTACAGGGTACTCACCTATTTGGTACACATCATTATATACTACATCGAGTTAAATTTAAAGACAAACATAATATTGTTAAATGCTTTCCCCATAAATTTAATTCTTATATTAATTAATTAATGTGGAAGTCCATGACAATTAAGTTGCCAGATGTCGTAAAATATGAGGAGGAAAAAAAAACTGTTTATAATATATATGTCGCCTAAGTACTACATATAATCTTTTCATATTCCTTGCACACCTTTCTCTAAATATATTGCATATGTCCAAATTAATAGTTATGACGTCTTTGTTTGATTCTAGTGAACCTCGTTTACATCAGATTAATTGTAGAATACTATACTTGTTTATATATCAGGGAGAAAAAAATATTGGCTTCGTGTTAGTGAGGACAAATAGTTGTTCATCAGGTAATACCCAAGCAACCTCCAAAATGACTCTGTTTTAAAGCACATTTATTTTATGTAATTCAAGTTGGGACAAATTGGTATATTGGACACGAGACTGAGAGGTTGAACTGTACTCCTTTTTTTTCTTGTTGAGATAAGTGTAAATAATCAATATATATAAGAAAATGTATAACATTATAACAATTGGTTTGTAAAATGGAGAAATATACATACTTTATAAATTAGAAGCAGATGACTTTACATTTCTGAGGGAACAAAAGAAGAAAATAATTAGTGAGTTTTTTTTCAGTCATAGTTTAAAAAATATATATAAACCCCCTATATATTAATACANAAAATATATATAAATCCCCTATATATTAATACAATATTTTTGCTATAATTAGCTAGGGATCACTTTCATGAATTCTTTAATTAACAGGGAAGAATGCATGTATTAATGTACATGAACTGGCAAAACTTTATAGTGTGATGTTCTTTTTTGTCCTGTCTGATCTCCGAGATTTCATTCTCACTAATTTAGATACATAAGTTTTCTATGAAATTTCATTAACAACAAATTAAAAATGTAGAATGAGTCTTTTTATTTTTTCACAACAATAATAAGTTTTAAAATTGAGCTTTTCTCTGGAATGGTTTAATTTGATTGAATTGAAGATTAATCTCACAATACCGATTTGGCAAAAAATTAAACGAAGCACCTGGCTGGCAGCACATTTTAATCAGTCTTATAGAAATCTAAGTAAGAAGTTGGCATTATACATATATATATAGGAATCGAAAGCATTCAGTCAAAAGTAAAGCTGCAAACTTTCATTACATTCATGAGCAATACCTGTTGTTCATAGAGTTACAAACCAGGCGTAGTATTTTATACGTGTGCCTCAAACTACAATCCTTGATCAACTCAAATTCTCATTCCTTAGAGAAGACTCGCAATATAAATAATTACTTGCACATAATTCCATATGGACAAAAAAGCTTGATTCTTGCATGTCCACTCTAATTACAACCTGGATTTAACCTGTCATCTATTCTGATCATAATACTAAAAATCTTACACATATAATTATGTAAAATATAATAATCATCGATCACGCACCCTACATGCATGACTATTTATTACTATCTAAGAGTATCTAGGCAACTAATTAATCTAATTAAACTAGACAAGTAGTGATAAATACTTGACTAGCTAAACGGGGTTTGGTTACGATGAGGAGACACCCACGCCAAGAAAATCAATGAAAGGTACTTGTTTGTGTTCATGATCTGCCTTCTTCAAATTCATCCTCAACTGATCCTCTTGTTGTTGAGCAGAATTATTAGATCCTTTCATCATGACGTTGGCAAATGCACATGTGGATGGTGACGACGACATCATTAACTCGTTTTTTCGTATCGTCCTATTATGGCTGCCATCATTATCATTAATATTTGGATCTGGAAGCAGCTTGATGTTTGGTTGATGATTGGGGTAGGAGGAATATGAAGAATTTGGATAAACTCTGAGATGATCAAGATTGGAGCAGTGAGAGGAAGAGAAGTAAATGTTGAAGTAATTAGGATGGGAAGTGTTATTATTATTGGGGAGGTGGGTACGGAAGTCAAAGAATGTGGTTGGGGTATGGAAAAAGTGAAGGGGTTTTGATGATATATGAATAGGATTGATTGTTTTATGATGTTGGAAGAGCATGAGGCTATTGGAAGCAATAATCTTAGATTGCTCTCTTTGCTTTCGGGCCATGATGACATGCCAATGATTCTTAACAGCGTTATCAGTTCGACCAGGAAAAAGCCTGGAAATCAAAGCCCACTTGTTCCCATGAATCCCATGAGCCGCAAGTAGTCTCTCTTCCTCTTCTTCTGTGAACGGCCTTCTGTTTATCCTAGGATCAAGCTGATTAAACCACCTTAATCTACAGCTTTTCCCTACCAACAACACATATCATCAGATTAACTTCAAATTAAAAGTGAAAATCAAATATGTATATTATTAATATTAATACCTGATCTTCCTTGGAGTTTCTCAGCGATGGAATTCCAATTTTGGGCACCATATTGTTGGACGAGTTGTCTGAGTTTTTCATCTTCAGCTGGTCGCCAGTGACCTCGAGGAGGACAAGAATTCTTATTACTAATGGAGGAGTCTTGATGATGATGATGATGATCAGGAGGTGTATTATATGTTGAAGCAGAATCTTCCATGGAGGAATTAATTGATCGATTAATTATAAGTAGCAGTGACGTTTACTAGTGCTAGCTAGCTGGTGTGAGTGTACGTACGTTATGATATTGTGGAGGCTTCCAATTTGCTGCCACAATTCTTGAAGTTCAAGCACGCCTACAGAGGCCACACATCAAATTGTGGAGAAGAAGATATATAACATAGTGGAGGAAAATTGAAGGAGACGAAGAACGAAGAGGAAGGAAAAGGGGTTGGTTAATTAGGGTTGTGCTTGTGGATGGCAAGTCACTTTTGTTGGCTTTACACGATATATATATATTAATGCCCCTCATCATCCATATATACTTGTATTTTTTTGTAATATGTTTTTTAGTGATTAATTGAATTAGTAGCTAAAATTCTAGTTATTAATTGGCTCTTCTTACAACGTATCCTTCTTCAAATTCCTCTCATTTTGGTCATTTGGTTTTATCGTTAGTTTAAAACATGATTTTTTTTTTCTATCATTATGTCTAAGTTGGAAAAAATTCTAAAATGCAAAGTGGGATATACATATAATTACTAGGTGGCATAATCTCATTTTTTAAGTAATTTAATACTAAAAAAAATACAACTTTTTTAATCAAATAAAACTGTCTATATAGTCACATCACTTGTTGCATGTAATACTCACTTGCATCATAGACTAACTAAATTGAACATGTGACATTGATAATTTATCTCTCATATGTCTTGATAAGTGATTTGACAAAGAAAAAAAAATCTTATTTTTTAGAAAGAAAAATCAACCACATAGTTAATTATCTTTAATTTGTGACTAAAAATGAAGATTTTGATTTTTCTCTCTGCCAACTCATTTATTGTGATACAATAATACATAAGTGAGAGAAAACTTCAATATTAACAATTTAGGTAAGAGAAGCAAAAATTAACTTGACAAAATCATGTTTTGAGCTAACGGTGATACAAATGAGATAGTTTGAGTGTCAAAACAAAAAAAAATATTAAAGAACGAAACATAATTCACCCTATAATTTGAGGACCCAAATGAAGTTTTCAACTTATTATTATTATTCCTTTTCAAATTCCTAACTATTCTATTGTAGACCACGGCACCACGTTATATCAATGAAACCACTTGTTTGGTTACCGTATAGTTTTTACTAAAGGGACATCTCTCCTTCGTCAAAGACTACTTCATTCTTTCGTTTCAGTTCCAACATCTTCTGGGTTTGGTACCCATGAAATAGGGATTACATTGTAAAAGGACACGGATTCTACGACTTTTATGTGTTTAGTATGGTAATTTAAACTATGTAAAGTGGATTACAATGTAAAGGGCTTTACATTATATAGGTCATTTTTCTTTACTTCACATTTCTAATGTAATCCAAGTCTACATAGATAATTATGGTAGAATTCCTAATTTGCCCCTCTCACTCTCATNCTTAATATATAGTGCTTTAATTTTCATGTGCAATCAATTAATAATAGAATATATAAATTCACTTTTATTAATTGAGGTTTGCTCTTTTTGGCTCATATATATGGCTTTTTTAAAATCCTAAACTGATCGAAGAAACTTAATTATGTGGCAAATGAAAATGATTAATTAATGAACATGTATTAATGAATTGAATGTTGACTCTGGTGAGCTTTTAAAAGCCTCGCTTAATATGATCATAGAGGAATGTGCATATATGCTTACGAAATTCATCATCGCGTCATCAATGCATTGAGCAATACAAGCACCCACTCCTATCAAACTACTAAAAATTTACTACTATTAGTATTTTTTTGAGTATATTTATATTGAGAATGAAACTATAATGCACCCATATATATGTTTCAGGTCCCCACAAACACACATATATAGTAGCTAGCTAGCTAGAACTGACTTTGGCCACTTTCATATTTTCAATTCTCATTTCCTTCTTTATAATAAAGTCCAACAAGTCACTCTTAATTTACTAATTGTACCAAATTAATAAAGTTTTTAATTAACCTATTCATAGTTATATACTCATTAAGTATAAAACAGCTTGGTATTAACAAAAAAAAAACAGTATTTTCA